>APFE030285819.1:0-12010 GCA_000404065.3 Pinus taeda
AGAAACAATAATAGTGGAGACAACAAAGACACATAAATGGATTAAGACGTTAGAGACCTAACAAACTTAGAGGAATGTGAAGATATCGAGCTTAGCAAGCTTGATTTTCAATATTTCGTATTAGAATGGGATGAAAAATAGACTAACTCAATATTGAATCAATAAATTCAAATTTTGACAAAAGCCTTGATAAAAAAAGGATAATTTTAGGAATAAAAAATGCAATGTAAGCATCACTCGTCTATCTCTTTAGCAGTTGAAACTAAAACACTAAAATAAAGATAAAAATAGGAGAATAGAATAAAAGGCTGTATAAACAAGAACTAAGAAACTTCTACAAGAGTAGAGAGAAATGCTAGTCAATTTAAGAATAATGGCATTGATGATGAACATGTTCCACCCCACTCGCTCAAACACCCAAAGAATATACTATCATAAATTATCAGATGAATGAATGAAAAAAAAAATATTTATTAAAAATAAAATTTTGAAAGAAAAGGCAACTATGGCTATTCTATAGGAAACAAAGTGCTCATTTGATATGCTATCTAAAATTGATACTACTTGTTCAATAAACTATAGCTAAATGAAATTAGATGTACATGAGGCATCAAATGGAGAAATCATTTATCCTACATTTTGAAGGACACATTTGTCCTCTTACAAGGTGACGCCCATTAGTTATGGTATTCTAGGTGCCTTCTTGAGTTACAATACCATGGGTAAATGCCATGTGTGGATATTACTTTCCATTAGGATCAAGATTTTTCCCTTAGGAAGAAATGGTTTCCATTGTGTCATGTTCCCTTGTGAGAAGCTTTCATTTAACATGAGCCAATGAATATAAGGGTTTTGCGTGGTTAACCCATAATCATGGTGAGCAAAGGTCAAAGGATATAGTATCCTATAATGCTTATGGGCTAACTTTGATATTGATAGTGTCTAGCCTAGAAAATGAACGTAAATGGAAATGATGTTTTGTAGTTGATCCATAAACATGGGTTTGTAGGTGACCACAAGTGTGATAAATGAAGGTCAAGAGATACTTATACCCCATGACACTTGTGGGCCAACTCTGATAGAAATAGTGTACGGATAGGCCCTATATGGTAAAATCTCCATTGACATGGGTCTATGATGGAAGTTTCCCCTAGAAGGTTATAATTTCAAATGTCTTCATCTTGTTGTGCATGATGTCAAAATTTTTCACCCAACTAGTGCCAGTGATAAAATCCTTTTGTTGGAGGGGGTCAAGAATGATAATCTTCCATTGGAATGGGCTACAAAAAAAAATATTCCATTGAGAAGGTCCAATATCGTAAGTATCTGATTGGAAAATGATTTGGAAATGGAAAACCTTTGAAATCTTACATAGGTGAGGGGTTTGGAAACATCAAAAATAATTCAATGGAATTCTTAGTTTTGTGCGTAGAGATATGAAATATTCCACTCATTTTGGATGTGATTTGAAAGTTGACCTGAAATATTCAACATGTATTATCTACAGTATGAAGAAATAAGAGGCTCTTCACTCTAGGATCTCATGCATAGGTAGTGGGCAACACATCATTGGGAGAATATATACATGAACCAAAGGCTTGGATCATTTTTTGGAACCCTACCACATGACATCCATACCTTTCATTACCCCTATTATGGAGCACAAACTCACCATGCACTATGGCCATCATTTTTTGTTTTGTGAAACTGTATTTCTATGAAAAATATTTAACTTCTTGAAACATGTGGGTGGTGGCTAA
Organism: Pinus taeda; assembly: GCA_000404065.3. Classification (NCBI taxonomy): domain Eukaryota; kingdom Viridiplantae; phylum Streptophyta; class Pinopsida; order Pinales; family Pinaceae; genus Pinus; species Pinus taeda. The sequence continues at coordinate 1,761 of APFE030285819.1, forward strand.
AATCTTCGATCGTATGAGATGAAATATAATGAATCCATTCACACCATTTCCTATGACATTCATGGAGACTACGACATCGCTCATGTTGATGTAATTGTAACCTTAAAAGCTATAAATACTACGATTTTATATTCTTGAGAGGTCAGAGAGAGACCTTGTGCTTAGCATAGCGGTCACCCTTTTGCGAGGTATCTTGGCAAGAAAAAGGTCAGTTTGAATGTTGGGGAGAACCATGAGCACTCTAGAGGCTTGACAGGTAGTGAGCCAAGCATAGGCCCTATCCATGGTATCCTCCACATCATTATAATGTTCAACATTGTACTCTGGGGTGTGGGGAATGATGATAAAATAGAAGAAAATCCTAGATTATTTTTGCATCTTTTCCTCCCAAGTATATGCCACGTGTTCATCCTTAATTTATGCATGGCTATAATCTCTCAATTCTTGGTGGGTGAGGTAGTATTTCACGGTAGGATCAATAAAGGAAACAACATAATGAGGTTTATTGAGGTCTTTGAGCATGTACCATTGCTTCTTGGGAGAACCATCATTAAGAAATATGTAGGCTTGTAGCTTGGCCACGAGGCCATGGCTCCACTAGACTAGAACCTACACTAGAGTTTTGTTCTTACAAAAAAACTTATGCAATCCATTCCTTCCATTATCGAAGGGCACATAAGGATTAACATCATTTCCAATCTAGAATTCCTCCTCCACATCTCTTGTTTGGGGCATGTCATCATTATGTTACTCCATCTTAGAGCTTCCTACAACCCTTTTAATGATGACCACAACCATAGGGTTTGATCCTTTTCCCCTTACTGATGATTTCTTGAGGGATTCACTGGTCACGATCCCGTTGGACTTTGCTAGTTATTTCACGAAATACATATGGTGAATGATTTGAGGAAATAAAAGGCATAACCCTCGCCAAGGACAGAATTTAATCTTCCATCTAAATAATAACTAGAATGTCATAGCAATGGCTTAGACATACATTTATTATATCAACTTGGCTCTCATACCACATATCTAGATCATAGGGGCTATGATCTAGGAACAATCAATAATGACAGAGAGTAGGAGAGAAAGAATATAAATATGCCATGCAACTATTCTTATAAAAACCTTGAACGAAAAATACACACACTGAATACCTAACAATATATGAAACAAATGCAATTCTTTATTATATGGATAAATCATTTACCCTACAGTGTGGAGGAACCATCTGTCATTTTACCAAGTGAGGCTTTTTATTTATAGTATTCTCGTTGGATCCTTGAGTTACAATAGCACAAGTGGATACCGTGGAAGGAGACCATGGGTGGATTCCACTTTCTATTCAAATCATAGATATGAGATGACCAAATGTATATTTGTGGTTTTTTGTAGTAATTGAAGCCTAATTTTAGTTGAATTGGAAACATCTAATGAAACTCACACCCAAGACAATAGAAGAGGGGACCTTCATCACGTAAGCTCTAAACTAGATGAATTTCCTTTTCAGAATATTTAATGGTCATAGGGCCAATAAGTTTCTTGGAAGCATGGGCTTGAATCATTGACAAATTAGTTTGAAACTAGATTAGACATGAATCCTAAAAATGATCGATTTAATTTTTGAAGCGTCTTAGCTAAATAATCCATATGTTTAGCAGAATTTAGCTAAATAGTGGAAAGAAGCTCCAATGAGAAAATGTACCACAACATATCACTTCTAGCAGAATTTAAATCACGCCAGATTAGCTGTGATAATGCAATAAAGATGAATTAAAATATATTTTTGAATTGTAGAAGGATTTGATTGAGCAAAATGGAGCATGTTTAGTGTAATATCATCCTCAAAGGTAGAACAAGGGAACTTATTTCCAATGCCTTCTTCTTGATCTTCATAAATGGGTCACCCTCAACATTCATTCCACCTTGTGGAGTCATACAAGGGGGCCCATTATCCCACACCTTTTTTTCCAATTGAAGAAGTATTGAGTTGAAGTATTAAGGGTATGGCACCCTAAAAAAAGACTAGGGGTATGAAACTTCATGGGTATGATAGAATTGGATCTGATCAACAATTTGTAGATGAATTCTCCTTGTGTTTGCACCAATTGTATGAAAATCTCTTGCCTCCGAATAGGTCCTTGAATAATTTATGGTAGCCTTTGGCAGAAGTATAAACCATGGTAAGTTGCAAATAGTCCTCTTCAATTCTTTTATTATTATTCAATTACATATGTGGAGAAATCTCGGATATCAATGAATTTCCCTTCAGTCTAAATACTTGGTTGCTCTACATGTTGAGAATTCGTTTTGGTATGCCTCATGGGGATATCTTCATCTTTACTTACTTTTTTTTTACCAATCATTGTTATCATTGTAAAATGATTGTATGATAAATTAGCAATATTATAGTTGAGATACCGGTAATATTTTTGCATTTAAAGCATTGAGAATGTATTAGTTGAAGTAAGCATGCAAAAATATATTAGATAAATCTTTTGATTATTGCATAAAAATATCTACATTTTGAATAACCATACATTGTTAATTTTTGAAAACCAACCTGCAAAATTGTTAATCTCAAATGTATAGTTAAATTATTAATATCAAAAAAATATTAACAAGTTTGACTATTTTAAACATTAAATCTATTGTTAATAAATTTTACCATATTTGTAATTGGAAAATTTCTATTTTTAGTTTGATTAATGACTTTTTACTATATATAAAACTAAAGTTTCTAATTTGGATGTTAACGTGAATAAATGTTAACCTACTTTAACAAATTTGAAATTAGTGCCACATCAAAGGACAACGACACTCCGAACTTGAAAACGACCATCAGCCAGGTCAGCAGTGTGGGCACCACAAGAGAAATCATTTAAAACACAAATTTATGAGAGTAAACCATAGTGGAGCGTATCGGAGGGGATCGATGGCAGGTGCATAAAATGGCTATCATGTGAATTGAAAAAGGCGTAGCCGTTGTGGACACTAGAAATAAGTAAATAAGGATTGAACTTACGATCGAGAGAGCTGGCAGAAAAGCTGGCTAGTGCATATCTGCGTGGGAGTTGCTGCTTAACCACTTGGCATCCAGAGGGAGAATGCAGACCCATACATACCATGGGTGCCACTGAATGTGAGGAGACTACATAGAATCCTCGCCATCCTCGAAATGCCTTGCCGTGGGTGCCACTGAATGTGAGGAGACTACATAGAATCCTCGCCATCCTCTAAACGCTCAAGGCATTTCGAAGGGATCCATGGAAATTTCTGTAAATTGCAGGATGCAGAGGAGGATCGCATGCAGTGGGAGCATGGTGGTTCATTTCGTCCAGGTGATCGAGCATGGGGTGGGAGTTCTGGATTTATGGGTGCAGAGCCTAACCAGGTGGTCCCCATCATAAATTGCGGTATGTCGTCGATACTCTGCAAAACGAAGCGAATTGGTATAGTGCAGGAATCCTCAACCTTTGGACCATTAGAAGGTGCATGCTAGGGAAATTTGACCCTCCAATATTCTAACCCTCGTTTGAAGAACCAGCGAGAGAACATGTGATGGAATTTCAAAAAAGGAGGCCGTTATATTCCATTTCTGTAAACACCCTCAGTTCATTAATGGTGTATATAACGATTACCTCTATTCATTCTAAATATATATAACGATTACCTCTATTGATGAAAGTACATGTGTTCTTATGTTCTTCAGTTTTGTTTAGCGGTGATACATTTCACGTGTAGCAAAGTAGAATGTCGGTACAAAGCAAGACATAGACTGAGTGTAGCTACAGGGCAGAGCATCTTTGGTAGTGGGTTGATTTAGCATTGTACCTAGGTTCATTTCTACTTTTTCTTTCTTTTGTGATGCTTTAGCAATGTCCATCATCTTTTTGGTCATAGTTTTTTCGTCGGTTTTGGGTTTTTTTTTGTTGGGGATTTTGCTTTTGACTGTTTAGATAATGGTAATTTCTGTTTTTAACTGTTTCGAGATGAGACGATATGTTGGCTTGGTTGATGTACTTCCCACATGTTGTGCAGTGGTTAAAAGAGGTATGTGCTTTTTTCTTGGAGTTTTTATTGATTTTTTAGGCGCGTGTTAAAAGGGTTATGCACTATTTCTGTATCGTGGAGTTGCAAGAAGATGAGGACCGAAATCAGGACTACCACTGGAGAAAAGAAAAAAGGAGGACGTTGGAAAAGCAACAGAAAAATATGATCGTGTTGTTGGGGAGGAAGGAAATGGAGAAGGGTACATTCCAACGAATTTCCAGATCTGAAAAAATTTCCCTTTCCTGCATCGCGTAGTTCAACGTTTTCTAAGCATGGGGTGTTGATAACATTGTCACGTCATCCCATTTAAACCTTCTTTATTGTTGCTTTATTGATTTTCTTTTGTTTGTTTGAAATATTGCGGAGGAGCTCCATAGGAGACGTTGGACAATGTCGTTAACATTTAATTTTGGAAGATAAATATTGGAGGTATTTTTCATATTTATATGTAGGTATGTTTTATACTTGCCTCTACTTTAGTTGCTAAAAAAATTATGTTGTATTTTGTAAGACAAAGAAAGATTACAATAAATAAATGAAATAAATAGTTAATAAATAGAGTAAAACTGTTTATTGATAATTTTTAATATAATTATTTTTTTTTCTCTCATAATTAATTTATTTGTTTGTTCAATGTAATGTGATTTAATTTAGTTTTAAGTAATATTTATTATTACATATTTAAGTAACATTTTTCTTTGATTTAATTTAGTTTTAAATAATATTTATTATTACATATTTGAGTGATATTTTTTTTCTAGGAGAAACAATATTTTGAATATATTCTATTGTATTGTTTTCAATATAAAATATATGTATTTTGGGCTTTTAAAATTTAAAGGGAGAAAGGTAGAGAGAGAGTGGAGGTATAGGAAAAGAGATGGAGGGAGGGAATGACAAATAGAGGTAGAGAGAAAGTGAGAGGAAATGGTGAAGTAGAGAGCGGCGAAAGGAGAGAGTGGGAGAGAGGGGGAGCGTGAGGGAGTGGTAAAGAAGAAAGTGGAGCAGGGAGGGAAGAGAGAGGGATAGAGGGAGGAAGAGTGGGAGTGGTAGTGAGGGCAGGAGAGGGAGGTAGGGAGGGAGGGAGAGGAGGGGAGGACGAGGGAGAGAGGGGGAGGGGAGAAGGAGGAGATGGGAGAGGGAGGGAGAGATAGGGGAGAGTGGGAGAGACAAGGAGAGACAGGGGAGAGAGGGAGAGAGAGGGAGAGGAAGGGAGAGATGGGGGAGTGAGAGAGAAAGGGGGGACAAGGGAGAGAGGGGTGATATGGGAGGAGAGAGAGGGGGCGGAGAGTGGAGAGAGAGAGAGAGAGAGAAGGTGTGGGAGAGAGAAGGTGGGGGAGAAGGTGTGGAGAGAGAAGGGGGGAGAGGGGAGGGCAATGAATTTGAATAGATATGCATGTTATCATTGATAACTATTTAGTAGATTGATGACAAGTTTATCTTTTGTTTGATCATCATTGTATTATGAGAACTATTTCTTTAATGCAATTATACCACTTATTTTGAATTCATTTTATTTGAATTTAAAGGTATGTGTAGCAAGATAACTACTTATCGATAGTTGAATGTATATATTTGTTCAAATTAGTAGCAAGTACTAGAGCTATTTCCTTGGCTTATTCTCTTGATTTTTATTCTAAATTCAAGTTGGTCGAAACTTCAATATTTTTTCTCTAGATTGAGAGGAGGACTAATCCTTCATTTAATCGAGTTAGAATTAATCTATCCTTTTGAATGATTTCATAAAAGATTATATTGTATTTGCATTTAGATTTACATTTAGATTTAGCTCTCATCTTTAGGCTGATAGGCCTTCCTTTGAAAGAAACTTTTGTCATCCTTTTGTTTCTGACGTTGACACCTGTCATCCACATTCAGCGGGAAATTATTCCTATGTGTTGTGCCATTTCAGTTTATTTTCGGTAATTTCAGAGAACACTCTTCAAGCACAGCGCCTTCTTCAACCTGTGCCTGACTTCGGACTCATAGGGCCGGGCATTAAATCTATGTGGGAGAAGCTGCAGGGAAAGCTTGTAATGTAGATAGGCAGTTGGCATTCTTATTTGAGCGACTTCATATTCGTAGGGGCGGGAATTAAATCTGCGCGGGAGAAGCTGCACGGTAAGCCTGTAACGTAGATGGGCAGTTAGCATTCTTATTTGAGCATTTTTCCATCATAATTGCAGTTTTTATTGTGTGGGCATATGCCCATATTCTCACTGTAGGTGGAGCATACAAGCATACCCCTCAAAAGACAATTAGTTTTGAAATGGAATGAGCTAATACCAGGATATACTCCCGCGATTTTCCAATTCCTTCATTATCCTTCCTTCCATGAGGATTTCATGTTCACATTCACAAAGATTGGCTACATTTTATCTGTTATTATCATCCCAACTATATAAAAAGGCCATCCCTTCCTTCTTATCCTGAAACAATTTAAGTTGGCTCTTGTCTGAATTTCATAGACAATGTATCAAACAACATCGTTCATGAGCTCTCTCTTTGCATTTATACCTATTTTTCTTCTTCTATTTTGTCAGTCCCATGCTCTTCGGTCTGGTTATACGATCTCCAACATCTCAGAAGCACCAGATGGAAATTCCATAACAGCCCAACTGCAACTCATCCATAACAATTCAGTGAACAATTCTCACTATGGCCCTAAAATTCAAAGCTTGCAACTACTGGTCAGGTAATTTTATATCTTTTGTTCTTGGTCTTAATTTTCATTTTCAAATGAAAGAAATTTTAAACTGCGTTTTTGGATTTGAATTGCACCATTGTGTTACTACAGGAGAAACTAGATTGAAGTGTAGTTTAGAGTCTATTTTTCATACAAAAATATAATTTAGTATTTATAGTTACTCTATATTTATATTTGTTTTATTACTGTGTATATCTTTCTGCTGACTGTGGGTGCATGTTTTCCCTGTTCTAAAAACAAAAACAAGTGCATATTAGATTTACATGGGTCTAAGTGAATGCATAAAGAGCATGTGTATATTAGATCTACATGATGCGTATCATATTTGTATGGCTCTGTTCTAGTACGAATAGAGAAACAGGGATTAACTGTATTGAATTTGATCGAGTTTTAGGTATGAATCCAACGATAGTTTGAGAGTTTATATTATGGATGCTAAGCAGCCGCGATGGGAAGTTCTGAGTGAGATTCTGCCTAGATATGGTGGGGTCAATAGTAGTGACGATTTTCAAAATCATACCCATGAATTGCTGTTTAACTACTCCAATAATCCATTCGGCTTTGTAATCACGAGACATTCAAGTGGAGAGACTCTCTTTAATTCCACTGCAAATGCCACTGGCAATTCACTGGTGTTTGAAGACCAATACTTGGAGGTCTCTACTGCCCTGCCATTGAGTGCTTCTTTCTATGGATTGGGAGAGAGCACTATGCAGACATTTCTCCTCAACACGAATCAGAACTATATGCTCTAGAATTCAAACATTGGCAGTTCGAGTACGAATGTGGATCTTTACGGGTCTCATCCGTTTTATTTGGATGTGAGAGCAGGAGGCGTTTCTCATGGGGTTTTGCTGCTGAATAGTAATGGCATGGATGTTGAGTATGGGGGATCTTTCTTGACATATAGAATAAATGGGGGAGTCTTTGACTTGTATTTCTTCTCAGGTCCTTCTCCGCTTGCTGTTGTTCAGCAGTACACATCCCTCATCAGTTGTCCTGCCGCAATGCCGTATTGTTCTTTCGGTATTTCCTCGTATCTTGTGAATTTCATTGATATTCTGCAAGTCTTTTTCTTCTTTATTTCCAGAAAGAAAATCAGTACTCCCACTCCATGCCGATGATATGTTTTTGTCATTAATTGTTTTGATATTTTAGTAACGAATCTGACAACCTGAAAGTAACCCGTGCATATTAGGGATCCACATTCTTTTAGGCATCCACGTTTCTGGTAGACTAGGGAATTTAGCAATTCACCCTCTCCAGAAAGATCTAGGGGGTAGATGGTCAAAGCTCATTACTCCACCCCTGAGTTGTCTTGCAAAGAGGTCTGCTTCTACCCATACTTGCGTCAAGGCATTGGTGCGGTCCCTTTTCTTCTAGTATGTGTGAAAAAATCCTTACATCTTGTTTTTCACAGTAAAAGTAACGCATTTATCTGTGATGCCAATTTTAGCATCTAATTATTTTTTATCCAAGGAAATTGCTGCAGAAAATCATCCTACTACTTTTCCATGATAAATGTAGTAAACCACCGCAACTAGGGGGAGAGATTACAACTCTATTTCATGAGTGCTTGAGTTACCATCAAGACTATCAGCATTCAATAACACCAATTACACCATGAAATTCTCATCCCCATTATAAGTGAGATAAACCATCACAACTCAGAGGAGACATCACAACTCTATCTCATAACTGTTTGAGAGATGATATTGTTCTCTGTTCTTGGTGATAATCAATTGAAGTTGGTGTATTTTTCTCATTTTGGGGTTTATTCCCTAGTCTAGCATTTGGCATTGCTAATTTTGTGTTAATGTGTTCTAGGAAAATTTGGAGCAATCTTTGCTTCTATTCCAGCACCCATTGTTCTTGTCGTGTACTGTCTCCTCTTTGGTTATGTTGGTATGTATACAGTGTACACAAACGCTATGTGTTGAGCTGAAAAGTCAGTCAACTAGTAGTATCTTAGCTGTTGCCATAATGTATAATGGATGTATGCATAAAACCTTAAGGTTAACTCATATTGGGAGACACTTAGTTGTACATTGCAATTTCAACATACTAGGCTACAACAACAATTCATTGGGTACCTATATTGGCAGACAGTTTGTACGAAGTAGCTTTAAAATTGTAGGGTAGAACAACAATTCTTTGGGTTTTTCCTCGTGTCTGAAAATTTTTGTATTCTTGATGAGCAACTGGTGGGGGTCTCAGTTTCCTTCAATTTTGTAATCTAAGTAGTTTCAGGACGAAGTTCATCTTGTGCTTCTCTCTATTTTTGGGATTATCGGTACCACAATACTTCAATGAATTTACAGTTTCTTTTGGTCATGGTCCATTCCACACTAATGGATGATGGGTAGGGCTCTCACAACTTCTTTCAGGGACTACATCGAAATTTTTTGGCTAGCAGTTCGTTGTGGCAACATTCCCTTCAATCTTCAAATTTTCAATGTTTTTAACTTTAAACATTTTTGAATGGCTTTTTTAACAGTTCAATGACATTACCAATGTGATTTTCTCGTCACAACCTTTAGTTATTGGCAGCATAGCATTGTTTTTGGATAAACTCTATATATGGGGGAGAGCTCAACAAGGAAGAACAGAGGCCATCATTGGTGGGATAAGTTTCGTTCATTCAAAACTGATCCTAGAAGTGAAGAGTTTTATGCTCTCCCTTTCAACCTGACCAAGTTTTTCCCATCTGTCTGAGGATGAAACTTTATTTTAGAGGTGGGGTATCTGTTTTATCAATAGCCTTGGTCCATTTCGAGAATAATTAGAGTGTCTTCAATTCCGAAAGAGATAACTTCACAGTGTGAAATCTAAAATGTCTATATTTTATATCTATCACTTTGATAGGGAACTGCTTTCATAAATTATCTCAAATGGATGCCTCTATGCACTGGTCAATCATTTTCAGAGCACTTCAAGATCACCACTCTTGGCAAGCAGCAAAAGGAGAATAATGAAAAGAAAAAGTACATTTCAGACTCTCAGAGGGGTCAATATGCTATCTGGACTCCAATTCAAAAGAGGCATGTTGTGCATAGAGTAGTTTATTTTTGTAAGTACTTTTGAAGATGAACATAATGTTTTTGTTGTTGGTGCTTCAAATTGAGCCAATGAGCATTTATCTGGAACTCGAGAGTCATATAGAGCCATTTTATAGTAATGATATCTTAAGCCCCTTGCAAAGGCATTAGTAGGAACTAGCAGTACAATTGCTTTCTGATATTCTCCACGCATAATGCGAGAATTATGAGTTATTCATAACACATTTTTAAAATATTTTTTTTTTTGGTAAACGTTGTTTGCCTTTGAAATAAAGACTTCAGCTCCTGTTACAGGGCACTTTATGCTTACCATTAACTTTAGCTTCATGATTTTCTTCCAAAATGAATGCATGGAAATTATTGCACCAAAAAGGAAATGACATTGGAAAAGTAACAAAAAATATAGTACAACTTTTCATATGGCATTCCAT
>APFE030285822.1:0-84231 GCA_000404065.3 Pinus taeda
ATGAAAGATCTAGGAGCAGCAAGGCAAATTTTGGGCATGGAGATTTTCAGAGACAGGAGCAATGGTAAGTTGTGGCTATCACAATAGAAGTATATTGAGAAAATACTCTTGAGGTTTGGTATGAACAATGTGAAGCCTGTGTCAATCCCTTTAGCTTCCCAGTTTAAGCTTTCTTCTAGTTTATGTCCTAATACAAATGAAGAAAAGGAATATAGGTCTCGAATTTCGTATGCCAATGTAGTAGGTTGTTTGATGTATGCGATGGTTTGTACTCGACCAGATATTTCACATGCAGTTGGGGTTGTCAACAGGTATATGGCAAATCCAGGTAAAGAACACTGGTCAGCAGTGAAATGGGTGCTTCGGTATTTGAGAGGCACAAGTGATTATTGTATCACTTATAACAGGAGTAGTGAATTTGTTTGCGGTTATGTTGATTCCAATTTTGCAGGTGATCTGGATAAGAGAAGGTCAACATCAGGGTATGTCTTTACTCTTGCAGGTGGAGCTATTAGCTGGATGTCGAAGCTACAGAACATTGTTGCTTTATCCACTACTGAAGCAGAATACATAGCTGCTTCTCATGCTTGTAAAGAAGCGATTTGGTTGAAAGGATTGTTTGGTGAGTTTGGTAGGTTACAGGACAACATCAAGTTATTTTGTGATAGTCAAAGTGCAATTCATTTGGCTAAGAATCCGGCCTATCATAGTAAATCAAAGCATATACCTATCAAGTACCATTTTGAAGACAGGTTATCACTGAAAGGGGAGTCTCTCTTGAAAAGGTGCATACAAAGGAGAACTGTGCAGACATGTTCACGAAACCAGTTTTGCTAGAGAAGCTACGTTGGTGTATGGCTTCTCTTGGCTTGCAGAAAAGATAAAAATAATAAAGAAACAGGGTATCAGGCTAATTGTTGTCAAGGTGGAGATTGTTGAGATTTTCGGTTTTATTAAATTGGGCAAAAATCTCATGTAGGTGACAACAATAGGATTTGTTGCTATATTAGCTCCATTTTGTTGAGGAGGAGTTAATGCATCCTATATTTGTTGTGAGAGAATTTATGATTCAATTTTATACTCCTAGCTAAAAAAATATAGGCCCGTACAGGATATTGAGATGGTAGAGAGTGTGTGAGGAAATAAATTGTTGTAATCTCTTATTTAATAATAAGATTGTCGATGCCTCTGTTTTGGTGGATGTATCCCAGATTGGTTGGGTGAACCACGTTAAATCCTTGTGTTATCTTTGTATGATTTTTGTGTTGTGTATTCCTTTTAAATTTCTACTGCACATTGTTTGCTCCAACAATACTCTGGTTATCGCTATCGGATATCGCTTCTCCAACCGTGCCTAGCTTCTTTCACTCTAAACCTTGGATTTTCGCGATCGCGATCAGTCTATCGGCGATATTGCCACATCGCTTGTCGGAGTTTGCTATTTTGGTTGTTGTCGTTCCTTGGCACCTCCGAAATGCGATTGCGATTTTAATCATAACCGTTGACCACCTAGATCCAATGACTGTTGAGCGCTAACTCTTCATGCTTCTCTGTTCGTCCCTTTACTTAGTTCTTACGCTAAGTCATCAGTTCTTCCGTGGTTTGGCTTCTTTAAATGTTTCGGCCTTCTGCCCATTTGCAACTTGCTCTTCCGTATAAGCCTAAACTCCTCACTCTCTCTTGATCTGTGTCCTTGCAGAGCTCTTCGACTCTGCCTTCTGCTTCCACTTGGGTTCTGTTTTGGCCCAATTTCCCTTCACTGTTATGTTGAACAGTACTCAATTTCTCCTCTCCGTGTCCTCTGAATTCTGCCTACAAGCTCCTGTAACAGAACCTATGAGTTCAAACTATAATCAATCACAAACACATGATTCACACTTTCTTTTGACACAGTTAGGAATAACTCTGAATATATTAATGTAAACACACAAGATTACATTCGAGACTCATCGGTCTTGCACACACACATAGACCTGATTCTACTATTAGTGGCCTCTTCTATTGAATGCACAGGTTCACTATTTATAAGAATACATTGGATTGGATCATTGAAGGATCCGATCAATCTTCTAACAAAAGCCCTAAATCTCGCTACATGCATACATATGTGGCAGATAAATAAGTCTCCTTGAGATTTTATCCCTTCCATCTTTTTCTCTGTTTTAAAACAGAAAAGTCCCTTTATTCAGCTCGATGGTCCACATCCTCTCTTATCTAATTAAATCACTAAAAGGCCTAAATTACATTAACTTGAGACTCAGGAAAAACTATTTCCTAAAAATACATGACCCCCTATGTCTACTATTTACAATGATTTTCCCTTCGGTGAATGCTCCTTAATCACACTCCCAAAGTAGAAAGTATTCATGATCTCCTGATCATGTGTCTTCTGACCTTTGTCTTCCTAGATCCCACACTTTGTTCTGTAACTGTCCACATGCTTTGTTCCCTTGTTGTTGCTGCACTTTTGCTGTCTTTTGATCCATTTTCTTCTTCTTGTTAATCATATTCAAGTTCTGATTGATCTTCCTTGCTACTACTACCATTTTCCTCCATTTGGATTGCTTCATCATCAGCTCCCACATTTCTTCAATTTTTATGTCCAACATATCTTTGTGCTGGTCCATATCTTTCTTTTCTCTAATCTTCAGATTATTGTTACTTTCCTCTATCTTCTGCACCTTTATGTTCTTCAAATCTTTTTCATCATCTGCAACATAACCTGCATTCACAAACCAATTGTTAAAGTATAAAACATGAGGCAATGGTGCCCCTTATTTCTTTGGCAACATTTTAGTTTGTTGCTCCATTTCCTCCTCCTCTATCAGCATATCATTATGTTGATTCGAATTCTCAGCAGAATTCGTGAGATTGTCAGTTAGTCTCTCTTCCACACCATCTGTTCTAATGATGTCTTCCTGCTTGGGTTCACAATAGTGAACTTCTTCTCTCTTAACTTGTTGTTGGTTATCTTCACTTTGAAATTGTTTGATTCCTACTGCCTCCCTTTCATCCTTACCCTCTTGTTCTTTAAGAACCTCCATACTGTCTTCAAACAATCTCTGCTCAATCTCTTTGATCACATAATCATACTCACTCATGATGTTTAATGAACCTGCAAACAACTTATTACACCTTCCTGTCTCCATGGCTACTTGAGACACATCTCCATCTTCAGAAATTATAACTGCAGCTTTTGTTCTACCATCAGGTTCTCCAATAGTCTAATCTCTTCTCCACACATAGCAAGCATTTCATCACAATGCTCTCTTCTTCCAACTTCATCCTTCACATGCTATGTTACAGTGTTAAAACATTGTCTTCCTCTGACCCTTCTAATCTCAAAGTCTTTCTGCTGCAACCAATCACTACTTCCCTCATTCAAGAGGTCTTCTCCATCATACTCTGTTCTCCTAGAGTACTCCTCATTTTCTAATACACATTCCTTCTCATTTTCCTCTTCAGAGTATTCATCTTCTGCAAGATACTCCTCCAGACTTTTGACATCTTCAAAAGATTGTCCATCCTCTGTAAAACACTCCTTTTTAAGTGTTCTTTCTCCCTTTTCTAAGTCTTTTGCATAGACTTCTTCCTTCTTAACATCTTTAAGTAGATGTCATTCTTTTTCCTTGACTGTCTCAACAGCTTCCATGGTTATTTCCATTGTGCCTATCATCATAGTGAGTTGATGATCCTTTACTATGTTTTCAGTTAACATAGTCTCTTCTTCAAGTTTGCCTTCAGTCTCTTGCTCACCATCCTTGTCTCACCATCAGCATTAATATTCTCTTGCATTTTTTCTGCATCCACAGACAAACTATCAATCTTAAAAACAATTGACTCTATGGTCCCACTTGATGTTTTAACCATCATATCTTCTTGTTGTTCTAAATCATTCATATGATTCAGAAATTCTTTGATAGTCTCTACTTCAATCTCCTCAAGCCCTTCACTTGGTTGCTTGACATCTTTCTCCAGCTGTATATGAGATCTATATATGTCATATTTTTTCAAAACAGAATTTAGATTCTATTGGTCTTCTTCCTTCTTCACGACAATATCAGCCAATTGTCCTTCTTTACATGTTTCACCTACATACCTACCCAAATTGTCAAATTTAAAATCATTAGACCCCTTGGCCTCACTTGAAGTTTCAGTCTTCAAGTCTTCATCTTCACTTTCTCCCAGAATTTCACCTTGTTCTGGTTCACAAATGTACTCTTCCATTTCCATTTCCAACTCAGCTTCCTTGAGTTTCCATCAACCACTTCACTTGCTTTTGTTGTAGTATTCTCTGCATCTCATGCCATTCCACTGGCTTTCTCCTCAAGACCCAACCTAGTCTCTGGATTTCCTCAAGCATTATCCTTAATGCATTGAGTTGTTCTTTTAATTCAGCGACCTCTTTGCCAATTTCTTCTTGACTCATCCTCATGCCATTTACTTTGGCATCCTCTTTCTCATATCTTCTACTGTGGCTTCTCTCTAAACCTCTACTATGACTATCAGTAGTCATCTTCTTCTCCTTTATCTTCATGAGCTTCTCACTTATCTACAACAAGCCTCTGCTACAGCTAGTCCTCCTAGCTGCTATCTTACCTCACTAAGCTTTCCCCACTCAATCTTTTGGTAAGCATAGGTCCTCTGTCTGGAACCTCTTCTTGAGCAACACTTTTGCTCCTTCTAGGCTACTGCAATCTGTCACTCTCTCTTGAGAACACTTCAGTTGTCCTCTCTGTCCAATCTCTTGTTGGATTCTTCAGGTTCACTGCCACTTCTCCTTCAGAGTATTCTCCTTACTCTGCCTTCAAGAACTCATATGTTCTTCTCACAGCTTCTCTTGTTGTCACATGTGCATTAATATATAAAAACACACAATATCAATTTAAAACAAAACACATTACCTCACCTTCAGATCTCAACATGATTTTGTTTCACCCATTCTTCTGCACTTTGAATGGAATGTCCTTCATTTTGTCTCCAAGTCCTCTTTCCTTCAGAACTTGCATTAAGCAATCTTGCTTTCTCTTTCCTTCAAGGAATCCTTTATTCCTGCCTATTCCAAGCCTCTGCTAGAATTGCTACAATCTCCCACTATAGTCTTTATCATTACCTTTTCCTGTGTGCAAACTCCCTTTCGCTGAAATCTTTTCCCATTCTGATTTCAATTTTGTTCTGATTACAAATTTGCTCTAATTACAAACTTCCGCTCCGATCCACTAATGGTGCAGGGACCCCCAACATATAACCACACTTAGCAAAATAATGTCAGGGTTACCCAGCATATACCCACAGTATGCATTTAACACTGCATCCACAACTACCCCAGGTATTTAACTCTACAATGGAGTCAAATCTTCAGACTATAAATGGTCAAGGCCCCTTTGTAAGCAATTCCTGTGCATAGGAACTTAATCACCCCGCCTGAAACCTCCTATGAAGGTTATATGAACCCTCAAACCTTTGATTATGACTTGGATTAAAGTCTTTCCTCAAATCCTTCTTATCGGGAATTAGAACCCCTTTAACACATCGTTATATACGTTTTAACGTATATAACCTTCTACCGGTGCTCTTCCACTTTATAAAGAATTATAAAGGAATTAACTTCAACATAAATTTTCCTCCTACCGTACAGTCTTGTCATGGCTTCCGAGGTTTAACCCCATCGTAATTGGCATTCACATTCTTTCCTTGATCATACATACATATATGCCTTCCTCTTCCCGATATGTGATTTCCCAGTATCGGCGCTTCATTCTTCATATTCCTGTTTACAAAGGAAAACACTACCGAACATATATATCAGACTTCAAATGCATTGAACCCCCATTTATAACCGCGTTGAGTCCACCTCTTAGTCTATCACCTTTCCGCTCCTCTGAACTCCGATAGGTCCGAGCTCCGATACTCTGATTATCACTATCAGATATCGCTTCTCCAACAGCGCCTAGCTTCTTTCTCTCTAAACCTTTGATTTTCACGATCATCAATCGGTCTATCGGTGATATTGCCACATCGCTCGTTGGAGTTCGCTATTTTGGTTGTCTCTATTCCTTGGCACCTCCAAAATGCGATTGCGATTTTAATCATAGCCATTGACCACCCGGATCCAACAATTGTTGAGCGCTAACACTTCACGCTTCTTTGTTCATCCCTTTACTTAACTCTTACGCTAAGTCATCAGTTCTTTCGTGGTTTGGCTTCTTTAAATATTTTGGCCTTCTACCTATTCGTAGCTCACTCTTATGTCTAAGCTTAAACTCCTCACTATCTCTTGATCTCTGTCCTTGCAGAGCTCTTCGACTCCACCTTCTGCTTCCACTTGGGTTTTGTTTTGGCCCAATTTCACTTCGTTGTTCTGTTGAACAGTACTCAATTTCTCCTCTGCGTGTCCTCTGAACTCTGCCTGCAATCTCCTGTAACAGAAGCTACGAGTTCAAACTATAATTAATCACAAACACGCGATTCACACTCTCTTTTGACACAGTTAGGAATAACTCTGAATATATTAATGTAAACACACAAGATTACATTCGAGACTCATCAGTCTCGCACATACACATAGGCTTGATTCTACTATTAGTGGCCTCTTCTATTGAACACGCAGGTTCACTATTTATAAGAATACATTGGATTGGATCTTTGAAGGATCCGATCAATCTTCTAACAAAAGCCCTAAAGCTCGCTACATGCATACATATGTGGCAGATAAATAAGTCTCCTTGAGACTTTATCCCTTCCATATTTTTCTCTGTTTTAAAACAAAAAAGTCCCTTTATTCAGCTTGATGGTCCACGTCCTCTCTTATCTAATTAAATCACTAAAAGGCCTAAATTATAGTAACTTGAGACTTAGGAAACTATTTCCTAAAAATACATGACCCCCTACGTCTACTATTTACAATGATTTTCCCTTCGGTGAATGCTCTTGCATCACACTCCCAAAGTAGAAAGTATTCATGATCTCCTAATCATGTGTCTTCTAATCTTTGTCTTCCTGGATCCCATGCTTTGTTCTGTAACTGTCCACATGCTTTGTTCCCTTGTTGCTGCTACACTTTTGCTCCATTTTCTTCTTCTTGTCAATCAGATTCAAGTTCTGATTGATCTTGCTTGTTGCTACTACCATTTTCCTCCATTTGGGTTGCTTCATCATCAACTCCCATATTTCTTCAATTTTTATGTCCAGCATATCTTTGGGCTAATCCATATCTTTCTTTTCTCTAATCTTCATATTATTGTTGCTTTCTTCTATCTTCTGCACCTTTATGTTCTTCTTCAATTTTTTTTCATTATCTGCAAAATAACCTGCATTCACAAACCAATTGTTAAAGTATAAAACATGAGGCCTTGGTGCCCCTTCTTTCTTTGGCAACATTTTAGTTTGTTGCTCTATTTCCTCCTCCTCTATTAGGATATCAGTATGTTGATTTGAATTCTCAGCAGAATTCGTGAGACTGTCTGTTCTAATGATGTCTTCCTGCTTGGGTTCACAATAGTGAACTTCTCCTCTCTTAACCTGTTGTTGGTTATCTTCACTTTGAAATTGTTTGATTCCTACTGCCTCCCTTTCATCCTTACCCTCTTGTTCTTTAAGAACCACCATACCATATTCAAACAATCTTTGCATAATCTCTTTGATCACATAATCATACTCATTCATGATGTTTAATGAACCTGCAAACAAATTATTACACCTTCATGTCTCCATGGCGACTTGAGACACAACTCCATATTCAGAAACTATAACTACAGCTTTTATTCTACCATCGGGTTCTCTCATCAGTTTCTCCAGCAGTTTAATCTCTTCTTCACACTTAGCAAGCATTTCATCACAATTCTCTCTTCTTCTAGCTTCATCCTTCACATGCTGTGTTACAGTGTTAAAACACTATCTTCCTCTGACCCTTGTAATCTCAAGGTTTTTCCACTGCAACCAATCACTACTTCCCTCATTCAAGAGGTCTTCTCCATCATACTCTGTTCTCCTAGAGTACTCCTCATTTTCTAATACGCATTCCTTCTCATTTTCCTCTTCAGAGTATTCATCTTCTGCAAGATACTCCTCCATACTTTTGACATCTTCAAAAGATTGTCCATCCTCTATAAAACACTCCTTTGTTAGTGTTCTTTCTCCCTTTGCTAAGTATTTTGCATAGACTTCTTCCTTCTTAACATCTTTCAGTAGATGTCCTTCTTTTTCCTTGACTGTCTCAACAGCTTCCATGCCTATTTCCATTGTGCCTATCATCATAGTGAATTGATGATCCTTTACTATGTTTTCAATTAACATAGTCTCTTCTTCAAGTTTTCCTTCAGTATCTTGTTGTTTACCTTCTCCAAGGGCTATCCTTGTCTCACCTTCTGCATTAATATTCTCTTGCATTTGTTCTGCATCCACAGACAAACTATCAATCTTAAAAACAATTAACTCTATGCTCCCACTTGATGTTTTAACCATAATATATTCTTGTTGTTCTAAATCATTCATATGATTCAGAAATCCTTTGATAGTCTCTTCCTCAATCTCCTCAAGCCCTTCACTTGGTTGCTTGACATCTTTCTCCAGTTGTATATGAGATCTATCTATCTCATCTTTTTTCAGAATAGAATTTAGATTTTGTTGGTCTTCTTCCTTCTTCATGAAAATATCAGCCAACTGTCCTTCTTTACATGTTTCACTTGCATACCTACACAAATTGTCAAATTTAAAATCATTAGACCCCTTGGCCTCACTTGAAGTTTCAGTGTTCAAGTCTTCATCTTCACTTTCTCCCAAAATTTCACCTTGTTCTGGTTCACAAATGTACTCTTCCATTTCCATTTCCAACTCAACTTCCTTGAGTTTTTCCATTAGCCACTTCACTTGCTTTTGTTGTAGCCTTCTCTGCATTTCATGCCATTCCACTGGCTTCCTCCTCAAGAACCAACCTAGTCTCTGGCCTTCCTCAAGCATTATCCTTAATGCATTGAGTTGTTCTTTTAATTCAGCAACCTCTTTCTCAATTTCTTCTTGACTCATCCTCATGCCATTTACTTCGGCATCCTCTTTCTCATATCTTCTATTGTGGCTTCTCTTTGAACCTCTGCTATAACTATTAGTAGTCATCTTCTTCTCCTCTATCTTCATGAGCTTCTCACTTATCTGCAACAAACCTCTGCTACAACTAGTCCTCCTGGCTGCTATCTTACCTCACTAAAATTTCCTCACTCAATCTTTTAGTAAGCATAGGTCCTCCATCTGGAACCTCTTCTTGAGCAACACCTTTGCTCCTTCCAGGTTGCTGCAATCTCTCACTCTCTCTTGAGAACACTTCAGTTGTCCTCTCTGTCCAATCTCTTGTTGATTCTTTAGGTTCACTGCCACTTCTCCTTCAGAGTATTCTCCTTACTCTGCCTTCAAGAATTCATCTGTTCTTCTCACAGCTTCTCTTGCTGTCACCTGTACATTAATATATAAAAACACACATTCTCAATTTAAAACAGAACACATTACCTCACCTTCATATCTCAGAATGATCTTGTTTCACCCATTCTTCTACACTTTGAATGGATTGTCCTCTGTTTTGTCTCCAAGTCCTCTTTCCTTCAGAACTTGCATTAAGCAATATTGCTTTCTCTTTCCTTCAAGGAATCCTCTGTTCCTGTCTATTCCAAGCCTCTGCTGGAATTGCTAAAATCTCCCACTATAGTCTTTATCATTACCTTTTCTTGTGTGCAAACTCCTTTTCGCTGAAATATTTTCCCATTCTGATTTCAATTTTGTTCTGATTACAAATTTGCTTTGATTACAAACTTCTGCTTTGATACCACTAATGGCGCAAGGGCCCCCAGCATATAACCATACTTAGCAAAATGATGCCAGGGTTACCCAGCATATACCCACAGTATGCATTTAACAATGCATCCACAACTGCCCCTGGTATTTAACTCTACAATGGAGTCAAATCTTCAGACCATAAATGGTCAAGGCCCCTTTGTAAGTAGTTCCTCTGCATAAGAACTTAATCACCCCGCCTGAAACCTCCTATCGGGATTATATGAACCCTCAAACCTTTGGTTATGACTTGGATTAAAGTCTTTCCTCAAATCATTCTTATCGGGAATTAGAACCCCCTTAACACATTGTTATATACATTTTAACGTATATAACCTTCTATCGGCGTTCTTCCACTTTATAAAGCATTATAAAGGAATTAACTTCAACCTACCTTTTCCTTCTACCGTACAGTCTTGTCACAGCTTCCGAGGTTTAACCCCATCACAATTAGCCTTCGGATTCTTTTCTTGATCGTGCATACATATATGCCTTCCTCCTCCCGATATGTGATTTCTCTTCCAAACTGGGAAATAGACTATCAATGCTTAATTCTTCATATTCCTATTTACAAAGGAAAACACCGCCGAACATATATATCGGACTTCAAATGCATTGAACCCCTGTTTATAACCGCGTCAGGTCCACCTCTCAGTCTATCACCTTTCTGCTCCTCCAAAGTCTGATAGGTCCGAGCTCCAATACTCCGATTATCGCTATCGAATATCACTTCTCCAACTGCACCTAGCTTCTTTCGCTCTAAACCTCCGATTTTTGCGATCGCCGATCGGTCTATTGACGATATTGCCACATCGCTCATCAGAGTTTTCTATTTTGGTTGTCGTTGTTCCTTGCCACCTCCAAAACGTGATTGTGATTTTAATCATAGCTGTTGACCACCCAAATCCAATGGCTATTGAGCGTTAACACTTCACGCTTCTTTGTTTTTCCCTTTACTTAGTTCTTACACTAAGTCTCAACTCTTTCGTGGTTTGGATTCTTTAAAGGTTTCAGCCTTCTGCCCATTCGCATCTCGCTGTTCTATCTGAGCTTAAACTCCTCACTCTCTCTTGATCTCTATCCTTGTAGAGCTCTTCAACTCCGCCTTCTGCTTCGACTTGGGTTCTGTTTTGGCCCAATTTCCCTTCATTGTTCGATTGAACAATACTCAATTTCTCCTCTGCGTGTCCTCTGAACTCTGTCTGCAATCTCCTATAACATAACCTAAGAGTTCAAACTATAATTAATCACAAACACGAGATTCACACTCTCTTTTGACACAGTGATGAATAACTCTAAATATATTAATGTAAACACTAAGCTTACGTTAGAGACTCATCGGTCTCGCACACACACACATATGCCTGATTCTACTATTAGTGGCCTCTTCTATTGAGTGCATAGGTTCACTATTTATAAGAATACATTGGATTGGATCACTGAAGGATCTGATCAATCTTCTAACAAAAGCCCTAAAGCTCGCTACATGCATACATATGTGGCAGATAAATAAGTCTCCTTGAGACTTTATCCCTTCCATCTCTTTCTCTATTTTAAAACGGAAAAGTCCCTTTATTCAGCTCGATGGACCACATCCTCTCTTATCTAATTATATCACTAAAAGGCCTAAATTACACCAACTTGAGACTTAGGAAAAATATTTCCTAAAAATACATGACCCCCTATGTCTACTATTTACAATGATATTCCCTTGGGTGAATTCTCCTGCATTAGACTCCCAAAGTAGAAAGTATTCATGATCTCCTGATCATGTGTCTTCTAATCTTTGTCTTCCTGGATCCCACACTTTGTTCTGTAATTGTCCACTTGCTTTGTTCCCTTGTTGCTGCTGCACTTTTGCTGTCTTTTGCTCCATTTTCTTCTTCTTGTCAATCAGATTCAAGTTTTGATTGATCTTTCTTTCTGCTACTACCATTTTCCTCCATTTGGATTGCTTCATCATCAGCTCCCACAGTTCTTCAATTTCTATGTCCAGCATATCTTTGGGCTGGTCCATATCTTTCTTTTCTTTGATCTTCATATTATTGTTACTTTCCTCTATCTTATGCACCTTTATGTTCTTCTTCAAATCTTTTTTATCATCTGCAACATAACCTGCATTTACAAACCAATTGTTAAAGTATAAAACATGAGGCCTTGGTGCCCCTTCTTTCTTTGGCAACATTTCAGTTTGTTGCTCTATTTCCTCCTCCTCTATCAGCATATCAGTATGCTAATTCGAATTTTCAGTAGAATTTGTAAGACTGTCAGTTAGTCTCTCTTCCACACCATATGTTCTAATGATGTCTTCCTGCTTGGGTTCACAATAGTGAACTTCTCCTCTCTTAACCTATTGTTGGTTATCTTCAATGTGAAATTGTTTGATTCCTACTGCCTCCCTTTCATCCTTACCCTCTTGTTCTTTAAGAACCTCCATACCGTCTTCAAACAATCTCTGCTCAATCTCTTTGATCACATAATCATACTCATTCATGTTGTTTAATGAACCTGCAAACAAGTTATTACACCTTCCTGTCTCCACGGCTACTCGAGACACATCTCCATATTCGGAAATTGTAATTGCATCTTTTGTTCTAGCATCATGTTCTCTCATCAGTTTGTCCAGCAGTTTAATCTCTTCTTCACACTTAGCAAGCATTTCATCACAATGCTCTCTTTTCCTAGCTTCATCCTTCGCATGCTGTGTTACAGTGTTAAAACATTGTTTTCCTCTGACCCTTCTAATCTCAAGGTCTTTCTGCTGCAACCAATCACTACTTCCCTCATTCAAGAGGTCTTCTCCATCATACTCTGTTCTCCTAGAGTACTCCTGATTTTCTAATACACATTCCTTCTCATTTTCCTCTTCAGAGTATTCATCTTTTGCAAGATACTCCTCTAGACTTTTGAAATCTTCAAAAGACTATCCATCCTCTATAAAACACTCCTTTGTTAGTTTTATTTCTCCCTTTGCTAAGTCTTTTGCATAGTCTTCTTCCTTCTTAACATCTTTCAGTAGATGTCGTTCTTTTTCCTTGATTGTCTCAATAGCTTCCATGGTTATTTCCATTGTGCCTATCATCATAGTGAATTGATGATCCTTTACTATGTTTTCAGTTAACATAGTATCTTCGTCAAGTTTACCTTCAGTCTCTTGTTTTTTACCTTCTCTAAGAGCTATCCTTGTCTCACCATCTGCATTAATATTCTCCCGCATTTGTTCTGCATCCACAAACAAACTATCAATCTTAAAAACAATTGACTCTATGGTCCCACTTGATGTTTTAACCATCATATCTTTGTTGTCGATCTAAATCATTCATATGATTCAAAAATTCTTTGATAGTCTCTTCTTCAATCTCCTCAAGCCCTTCACTTGGTTGCTTGACATCTTTCTCCAGTTATATATGAGATCTATCTATCTCATCTTTTTTTCAGAACATAGTTTAGATTTTGCTAGTCTTCTTCCTTCTTCATGACAATATAAGCCAATTGTCCTTCTTTACATGTTTCACTTGCATACCTACACAAATTGTCAGATTTAAAATCATTAGACCCCTTGGCCTCACTTGAAGTTTCAGTATTCAAGTCTTCATCTTCACTTTCTCCCAGAATTTCACCTTGTTCTGGTTCACAAATGTACACTTCCATTTCCATTTCCAACTTAGCTTCCTTGAGTTTTCCATCAGCCACTTCAGTTGCTTTTGCTATAGCCTTCTCTGCATCTCATACCATTCCACTGGCTTCCTCCTCAAGACCCAACCTAGTATATGGCTTTCCTCAAGCATTATCCTTAATGCATTGAGTTGTTCTTTTAATTCAGCAACCTCTTTGTCAATTTCTTCTTGACTCATCCTCATTCCATTTACTTTGGGATCCTCTTTTTCATATCTTCTGCTATGTCACCTCTCTGAACCTCTGCTGTGACTATTAGTAGTAATTGTTACACAGTAATTTGTCACCGTTGGTCACCGTCCCTGTTACCCTTGTTTTCGTACATTGGAGGATACATTCTGGGACCTATGAGCAGTGACATAACCTAAAAACATTTGCACTATGTTCCCCTGAGTATGTTCTTCATGTTCCCTGAAGACACCTTCTGCAAATTATCCCTGAAAAGTGCCCTTTTTCCATTGGCGCAGGTACACAGTGTCTTACCCGCGCCAATCACTAAGATCCTCAAAAGGGGGTGCGCCCATTGGCGCTCTGTCCTAGAGCAACACTCGTGCCAACTAAGTTTAGTAATGATTTTTGGCCAACACGCACCCATATGATTTTTCCTTTCTGATCATGAAGTCTTTTGTAGGAAAAATCCATCCGATAGAGGTCGAGAGTCATCATCTATCCTTGACATCTATCCTCAGTAGCTTTTCGGAGATAATGTCGATCCACAATGGGTGTCCTGGTACATTGAATCTTCCTCCCTTCTCCATCTATAAAAGTCTGTCCTCATGCATTAGACAGGCTAGTAGTAGAGTGAAGGGAGTTCTGAATTCTGGGAGTTCTGGGAGTTCTGGAGTAATGCTAGTTGTGATTATGCTTGTTTGGAGTGATAGTAAGAGCCTTGAAGCATAGGGAGGTTATGCTGCCGGAATCCTGAGAGAGAGAAGGTCCATTGCAAGGCATACATAGCTGCTCGCCCAGCCAGAGAATAGGTTCAACATCAGAACCTTGGTTATATCTTTCTCTGCCTATTATTCAATAATAGATGACTATCATTATGGTTCCACTCATGTGTCTTTATTATGATGTTTGAGTTGTATCCTTTCTGACTGATACATAGTTGCATTTCCCGGATTTTATGCTTGTATTTGTCTTGTTCTTTGCAGGTGCAGGTGTCTGTTCACGGAGATCGTGAGGATTGTGACCAGCTGAAACGAAAGAACGGAAGCGACGACCCTTCTACGAATATAAGCGTTGGATTCGAGGTAGGCTCTCATCTTGGCCTTTATTTTGCAATTAGGAATCTGCATGTTAGCTTTGTTTGATTATTGCTAGACCTCAGTTAGGCTAGTGGGATCGCCTCTGTCCGCAGAGGGGATTTACCTCTTCAACAAAGGTGTTTAGAACCAACAGAAAGGATTGGGAAGATAGATTAGTTGAAGCCACTCAGACCTACAATACCACCTGGAATACCACCACTGGATTCACTTCTTATGAGGTGGTCTATGCAAAGAAATCCCCAATGTCCATTGAATTTGAATACAACATGTTAAGAATGATAGCACAACTGGACCTAGATCTCACCAGGGCATAACAAGAAAGATTTCTCCTACTTAATGGGTTAGATGCATTTAGGATACAGGCCCTCCTGCACATAGAGGTGACCCAAGTTCAAAGGAAAATTTGGCATGACAAGAATATAAAGGACAAGAAGTTTCAAGAAGGCGATTGGGCTTTGTTGTATGATTCCATGTACAAGGATTTTAAAGGAAAGTTAAGGACCAGATGGTGAGGGCCTTATGTCATAGAAAACTGTCATGATAAAGGTTCAGTACAGATAAGAACCATTGGTGTAGATGCTGTCCATTTACTTCTCAATGGGTACATATTAAAGGTCTACAAGAAGCCCTTGTCAAATAAATAATTCATCAATGGCATCAGCAAGATAGTAACGGTGGTGGAGCAATTCTCAACTTCCACCCCATCCAATCCTTGAAAAAAAATGAGAAAAAAAAAGAGACTCAGGTGAAAACCTCCATGAGGCACCTATGTCCCACTGTTGGGTTGAAAACCTCTTGTGGCAGCCCAATGGTGTTGGAAAAAAGAAAAAATTTAAAGATCTATGGGTGAAAACCTCTTTTGAGGCACCTAGGGTAGAGAACTATGATGAAAACCTCCTTGGAGGCAGACTAGTTATTTTAAAAAAAATAAAATAAAAATAAAAAAGATGAAAGAAAAGTTATAAAAAAAATTGGAAATGATGTTTGCATGTTAGAGAAAAGAGAATAAGCTCAGCTTGAGAGGAACATAAGGACCTAAAAAATCCACATTTCAATCCCTCCATCTGATATTCTTCATTATTAAATCCATTCTTCCATTTATGAACTCCTCCATCTCAGTTTACACAGGCTCTATGTTTTCTACAAGATTCCCTATAATCCTACAGGATTCCCTGTAAACCTACAATAGTTTCCTATAGGAATTACAATGGCCTTGAAATCCAAAGAAAAATGATCTTAGAGCAAGGGGATGACAAGCCTGTGTCTGAAAAAATAAACGTTCACTCCACCACATCATCTCCATTCCTTCCATCACCATATTATCCCTGCATCCATCTAATAAGTCAATTAAACCAAATATATATAATATATATATATATATATATATATAATATATATATATATATATACAGTTTCGAAAAAGAAAAAAACAAGTAGAAGAGTAAGAGAAGGAGGATAGAGGGACAATACCTAAAGACCAAAACTCTCACCTATTGGAAATAATACTAATAGGGGTGTGAATCAATATTATCAAATCAATATATTTATTTCCGAAACATATTTATATACGCTACTTCAGTGAAGTGAACTAGCGTGTACATGCAACTTTGATTAGAGAAATCAGTGTATATCAAGAGAACCTGTGATTTAGACAATTTATCATGTGTTGATATTAAAACAGTACTTCAGTAACTTATTAGACAGTCCAGTAAAAATAGAATAAAGAATCACATATAAGCAACACGCATGAACACCAAGATTTAAGGTGGAAACACAATGTGGGTGAAAACCACTAGCTACTGTCGTCTCTATCTTATTTTGATAACAAGAAAATATGTTTACAATATTGTACTGGTGTAGACTCATACCAGTACGCAGGAACCCACGTGCAGAATGCTACAACCTTCTGTATTTTTCTAGCTTCTACTAGAGGGGAGCTGCAAACCCTAGCTCTTGTACTAGAAAATTTGTTTACTATTACCTAGGTGCCAACCTACAAAAGGCTATCACCTTCTTTCTTCCTCCAGGGATCACATTTCATGAATTTTCAGACTGGATACTGCTGGATCACAACACCACAATCTAAAGGCCATGTTTCATCCAATTTTCATACTGGATCCAAAAAAAAATTAAACTTAAACTGCATCAAGCAACATTTAGTTAATCTGAACAATTAGATCACTAACACCAGAACACTGTGTTGAACCCAAAAACCTGCATCGTCATTCAAAACCAGCTGTAACATCAAAAAACCATGCATCAAAATGTATACGCTACTTGGCTAAACCCAAACTACGTGTATACGCTACTTCCGTTAATCAAACCTGCGTATATCTTCATAACTACTACAAACATAAACTTTTGAATCAAGTCTAAACCACCCAGCAAATTACTGGAAATCTACAGTCAACTTACAGAGGTTTACACATGCAACAATAGAGATCACTTCTTCTCACTTATACAATCAATCAATCAAATTCTGGCCTCCTTATGCATTTAGTTTTACATTTAGATCTAAGAATATTTCATTGACAGACAGTAGTAAAACAACAGAATTTCATCAGATAGATCAGTCAAATCTGAAAAAGAAGCTTTTCTTTTCTTTACACTATTTTGAACAGTATAACCTGCATGTAGATATGCTTTTAAAGAGATGAACCAATGTACATATATGAAAATATCAATTCATAACTTTGCTGCACTTCTGAACTTCAATCAAACCCAAATCGCGACCTTTAAAGAATAAAATAGGTGTACAAAGTCATATCTAGCCCAACCAATATCAAATCATCCAATAATAAGTCATTTCATGTCTCATGATCCTGATCCAACATTGAATTCAAGGTGCACAAAGTATTTCATATCAAATCACAAACATAGCCCCTGCAACATAAAATATACCTCAGATAGAAGTATTCCTTAGAAATCCATACATTTGCACAAAACACTTCATAAGATATTCATTCCTTCTCTATTTAGCCCTTGATATTCTCCTCCTTATATAGTTAGATCCTTTGTCAATACCTTGGACCAAAACCACTTCGGACCAATACCTTAGACCAAATACCTAGGGTCAATAACACGAGCCAAATACCTCATATCAAAACCTTGGCTTTCCAACATTTATGCGGTTTTCTTCCTATGGGAGTGCGTGTATATGCATACACTCTTTTTATTCTGTGGACCAGCATGTATACGTTGTTTTGACTAAGTGGACTTGTGTATATTTCTTAAATTGCTTTTCATCAGCCTTTTCCTTTACCTTTTTTATTCTGATTAGTATACCTTAGTTCCATGTTCCTGTTCTTCTCTACCAATACCCTGTTACCTCTGAATATACCTATTGTACTATGAGTTGCCTTTTTCCAAAATTGAATTGACCTGTGATTGAGTTTCCATCAAGGACAACACTTGTATCATAATGCCAACATC
Source organism: Pinus taeda (assembly GCA_000404065.3). Lineage (NCBI taxonomy): Eukaryota > Viridiplantae > Streptophyta > Pinopsida > Pinales > Pinaceae > Pinus > Pinus taeda. Next base: position 18,195 of record APFE030285822.1, read on the forward strand.
ACCTAGCATTCACTACAACCCTTATCTACTCATTTCAACAACCCTTGTACTCCAGAAGTGAGAAAAAGTATGAAAGTTTAGGGGACAAGCAGCTACACGACAACCTATAGGTTTTCTGTAGGAAATCCTGTAGCATCCTATCCCACAAAGGAAACTTCCCAAGGTTGCATCCATCTTGAGAAAAAATATTCCAAGGTTGAGGAAGCTTCTCCAGAGCTCAGCAACAGTAACAAGATCACCACATCACTCTCCAACACCTACACATCAAAAGAAACAAGCATCAAAAGAAGCCAATACAAAGAAGGATATGCATAAATTACACAACATAGGAAATCATTCTCCACTATGCATAATCATCTTACCCATGGGTATGTCATCTTACTCATGCTCTCTCGTTAGTACGATATGATCAAAATTGTAGGATTATGTAAGAGTTGGTTTTATAATCAAAGGTGGCCAATTAACTTGGCCACCTTTGGCCATTCAAAGAGGAGAAAATAGTTAGACCACTCCACATGTGGGAGAAACCAAATCAGAAGAAAAAGGAGATAAGGTCAAAAATGGTTAAGTTACAGAGGAACGAAGAGGGAGATGATTATGAGGTAAGGTGGAATGATGGACTCATAGTGGGACCAATAATCCAAACAGAGCTACTCGTACTTAGACAACCAACACACCATCCCACATGATCATCCATATAAGGAAATAAAACATTGATTCCCATGCAAAGAGAGCAGTAGCAGTCTCGAGAATTCATCGAAAATAGGTTTCTCTTAGCCTTCTTGAAGCAGCACCTACAGGAGATAGTTAACATTTTGCAGTGTAGGAGACCTACAAGATCGTACAGGAAAAACTACAAGAAAACCTACAAGATATAGAGCAATCAATCTACAAGATTATGAGTGGGCACTAAAGGTTGGAGAAATCAAAGGTTGTCCTCAATAGAACGTAACAAGGTAGGAGCTATACCTTCCATGTTTTCTAGTCAAAAAGAAGAAAAATCCTCATTTAATTAAGGAAATTGTATTACAGGTGTATTGTATTGCAAATTTAACACTCCCTCATTTTTCACCCACCAGAATTCTTGAATTATATCCATCCAAGCCTCCACAATTACCAAGGAAATATGACAAGAGGTTTTAACAAGAGATAACCAACAAACACAGTAAGGATCCACCAGCGTGCTCTTGTAGTATAAATTTTCACAAGGCACCAATGGATGGGGTTCTTTGAGAGGATGAGAGGATACGATGATGAGGTGGCCAAAGACTTTATTCTTTTACTCATACCCCTCTTTAGGACCCATGCCACTGTTGTGGTGACATGCCTATTAGTAGAAATCACCCCTCAAGTTATGAGCAGAATCACTACATTCCCTTTAGGGTTACCTTGGAGAAAAGAAGATAAGGGTAGCTTCACCCTTGAAAAGAATAAATTCTTTTTGGAAGGGGGGAGCAGATGGAAGAAAAAAATAAGGTTAGAAGAGGAAGCATTCCATACCCTTGGAATGAGGTTAGTTACCACCTTATTAAATACATATCATGTGAAGGAAGATATAGTGTGGTGTATGGATACCATTTCAAACTCCTCCAAGAACTGAGATTTGGAGCAGACACACCTCCTCAAAACATATTAAGTATACCCTAATTTCTTCTTCAATCAATTGTAGACATGAGCATCAAATTCTAGGAGGGTAAACATCAACAACTAGCCCATCATGGGTTGATCAAACTCATCCTAGAAGATGCTCTACAAAACCTAGGACTCCCTATTACATGGACAAGCTTCAGAGACATGTAGGTAGGAGGGGCAATTCAAGCTCTTGAATATGACAAAAGCCCCAATGCTAGTGAGAGGGAATAAGAAACAAAAGAAGAAAATGAATAAGAAACAAAAGAAGAAAATGAAGAGGAAAAAAAAGAGGGAAAAAAGGAAGAAAAGGAGGAGGAGAATGAAGAAGAGACAAAAGAAGAAACAAAGTAAGATATAGATGAGAAGGGTGAGGAGATAGATGAATAAGAGAAAGAGAAAGATAATAATGAGAAGGAGAATGGAAAAGAGGAAATAGAACAAAATGAAGAACAGAGGAATACAGTTCTAGGCAAAGAAGGGGAATAATCACCAAGGGTATCTCCATAACCCACTTGTTACAGATCCATTTGGGCACATCACTCCCAACATTCAGATCAGTACTATTAGGGATCGTCAAACCCTAGTGCAGTTACTACATGCGCTAGATAAGCCATCACTTTCAATTCCTCCTTCCCTGAAAGTTTCTTGGCTTGAAGCCCTCCATAAATGCCTTCTTGAGGAACCAATGCAGCCTTGGTTAGGAGTAAATGTGCTTCAGTGTAGGTAGGCCCATCTAAGTGTGCATTTCAGTGTACACAGGCCCACTTTGACATGTGCTGGGAAATATTGAGAAAATTCTTCATAGGGTTCTGGAATATTCCTATCTTCTAGAGCATTCTAGAATATTCCCACACTTATCATCCCCTATGAGCTCGAAATTGGATAGGGAATTAGTTAAGTAACCTCCTATCCTCTCATCCGTTCCTCCATTGAAACTAACTCTAAGTTTGGAAGGCCATTCAATACCCTCATTTATGACCAAACCACCTTGAATTTCCTATAAATTGAGCACTCATGTAAGTGATCAAGGGCTGGACTTTGTGAATTTGTAAGGAGATAGTATTGGTTTGAGGTTTGAGATTTTAAGCAAGTATTGGTATGCCGTCGGAGTGTTGTGCTTTTGATGTAATGTTGGATGGAACTCAAGTTGGAGGAGTAACATTGGATCAGACTACATGGTTGTAACTGTTCCTTCTACTTAATAAAGCTATTTACACCGTTTCACATATTCTTGTCTTTATGTATGATGATTATATGTGTAAGTGCTTTAGTTGCCATTTGCTTATAGTCAATAGATCTCTTGCTTTGATTAGTTTTTATCCTCTGTTTATGATTATAGGTACTTGTCGAGTGGATTAAGTTGAAGAAGGAGTGATGGGAGCCATACAAAGGAGACAAAGGGAAAGTAAAAGATAACAAGTCCCTTGTCTTATTTATCTTCTATAGAAAAAGGATAAACACATTAAAGCTATTGTTCTAGGTGTAGCTACCCACCTAGGGAAATTCTATTTATCCATAAACGCAAAATTCCAAATAAAAAATTGGCAACTCCACTGGGGAACAAGCATTGTTCTAGGTAGTTTACCTTCATCCTAGTACACCCTAGTAGGCTTTATTTTCTTCCATTGATCCTGTTTCAGCCTTTTTGAAGTGTTTTTTGGTACAAATTGTGGTTGAAAGCCCCTAGAATGGCCTCTCTGGCACGAGTGCAGGCTTGGTTAGGACACAAAGCACTATAGACAAGCCTTGGCTTGACGAAAATGCTCTGAAGTGCACTACCTCCCATTCAAGATTGTGTTTATCCCCCTTAGGTAAAAAAATCCCACCTTTGACTTGATTTTTCCCAAATATCCTTCTGTTTTTGCTTGGTAAAGGATCAATGATGTTTGTCTCTCTAAAATCAATTTGTCTTTCCTTTCCTAGCCCCACTTTGGCCTTAATTTTTTAGTGTTTCTTAAATGAATTCTTTATCACTATCAATTCATTGTCAAAGTTAGTTTATAGTCGATTAATCTTTGTTCAAAAGAAAGTGTCGTAAAAGTCTTCATTGCTTTCGAAAGGAATTGTCGTAAAGTCTTTGTTCTTGCAAAAAGATTGTTTGATTGTATGTGCATTAGTTTCCTTTTGTTCATTTCAAAATTAAGGGATGGTGAGCACTAGTATTGTATCAATAATGTTGCAACTCCTGGGCTTCCTACTTTACTCTTATCAACCAAGTAGTTCATAACAAACTTGGAAGCACAGTGCTGGATGCACAAGTACTAGTTCTTACTATAGGTTGTCACTTGGTCAGCCAATTCAAGATCACTAGGAGCTCAACCCAACTTCTATGGATTCCAAAAGAAGATCTATATGTGATGAAAGAAAATATTACTCTACAGAGGCTACTCTAATTGTAGAAAGGAGAAAGACTGAAATGCAAAGCAAACCTAGTAAACTGTAATTAACCAACTAATTCTACTTTTGCAGAAAGCACTATAAAAACCATGAAATGAATGCCATTACCTACTCAAGGAAGTAAACAACATCTACTCAAGCTATTTCTGGAAGTAAATGAGAAAAAAGATATCCATTTGGATTTCTATGTATTTTTATGTGAATTTTACATGCATGTATTTTATTGTGTCTGAAGGTGGAAGCGAATAAATGGGGTTGAAGGGTGACTCTAGGACATGAGAGGATGTAGGATGGTGTGGATGGGTCCTAGGAGGTCCCAGGTGGCCTTCTGGAGGCTTTTACCACACTCGACCATCAAGAGAAAGCCTACAGGAAAATCTACAGAAAACACATGGTATCTACAAGACGTCTATAGCAGGTCTACAGGAGGAGGCCGAGAGTAGTTTTCATGGTTTTGAGGGTATGAGAGTGGGTGGAAAAGGTGGATGAAGGTTGGAATGAGGTGCTAAGGTGCCTATGGTCTATCAAGAATCACCAGGAGAGAGAAATATGATTGGGTTTGCTCAAGGAGAGAGGAAGAAGTTCTATGGAAAAATGCAGAAAACTAAGGCAGATTCGAGGTGAGCTTTGGGTGACATGTCGAGAATGGACCAGAGAGAGGATGTGATGGATGATAGGCTATCTTGTTGTTAGAATAGATCTACTACAAAAGAACTGAGAGTCAACCAATAAGATCAAACAAGTAATGAAATGAGTGCATCTAGAAAAACAGAAGTTTGCATCAAGCTAGTCTAAACTATGATCACGAAAGAAAATGCTGAGAAATGCTACAAGAAAGAAAGCATTGAAGAAGACTTATTGAAAATAAAGAAGTGAGCCTAGTGGAAAATATCTAAAGTAAAAAATTAAATTTCTAACAAACTGCAAACACTAGAAGTCCTACGAATGAGGAAAATCTGTGTTTTTGCGACAACAATAGGGTCTTTTGCTCAATTCATGGTCCCAAAGGGAGGAAGAGGAAAAGAAACTATTTATAGCCTTTTAAATCTTCTTTTTTTCACTACTTAACCTGCTATAGAAAGCACAAATGGAAGAAATCTCCCAAATCATCAAAAGCAACCTATTCTTAACCATGAAACAATAACTAATGTACAAACTGAAAAAAGGCATATAAATACAAATAAAGAGGAGCTTGGCTGCTTGGATTGGGCCCTAACCCAAGAGATTCAACCCTTTGAGGTAACTTATTCCTAGCTCAAAAAGTATTCCATCTTTATTATCAAAACAATAACAAGATTACATGAAACTGTCACAAAAATAAGCTTGAATTTGAGCATAGTTTACATAAGAAAAGAGCCAATAAAAATCCAATACAAATCTGACCCTAGTGAGGCCCTAAACCTCTCTACTTATACATCTAAATCTGCCAACAACTTCCTTAAAATCAGGGAGGCTTGGCTCCCAAAACTCAAGATAATCATCAGTTATCCTCCACTTGCTCGGCTGCCTCCTAGTGCATTGATTTGGTTGTTTGTACTCTGAGCTGAATGAAGGGAAATTTGAAGTGGGGAGTAATAAATGAGGGGGATTCCCTCCTATAATTCCTCTCCTTTGTCCACCTTGAGTTATTTCTACCATTTATCCACTAAGTCTTTGAATTTGTCTTCAAAATTCGACAATAGGTTGCATTAAACACATATTAGACCACATGGCATCATAACTAACTCAACTCACTCCATAAACATAAATATAATAAAAAAACATACAATAAGCTAAGAGAATGGTTGATTTCACTATGTTAGGAGGTAAAATGAGCCCATATAATTACCCATTTATGGGGCTCATCATCACCCCCCTAATGAAGGTGTTGCTCATCCTCTAAGCAACTTACCATCTCCTCATCTTTTATGGCCCTGGTGGCCTCTCTAGCATCCCAAGCTTCTGATGTTGTTTCCTCTTTCTTTTCATAGAGGCCTGCTTTTCTATCTATATCTTCCCACTACTTTTTCTCTTCTTCTTCTGTTCTTCTTTCTAGCATGCCTAATAGTAGTGGGGGACTCAGTTTGAGGCCAATCCAGTTGACCTGCAGCCTCTGCATGGAGTGCTTGTACATTGGCACTCTCCTTAGTAACTCCTTTATCCTCATGGGGGAATGATATTCCCTGATCTCCAGATTCTGTGGTAAGTTGTTCCATTTCCTCATACATGCATGCACACAGTCATCCCCAAGTAGCCTTTTCATGTCCTCAAAATGTGCAATGGCTTGTGCTTGATCACTTATATATCTAGGGGCAATCTGAGGATTATTGGCAAGAATTTGGTATGTGCTGATGAGTGCCATGGGATGTGATGGCTTAGCTCTAATCATTAATGGTTCATTCTGCTATCTTATCTTCAACCTTTTTACTTATGTTGCCCTCAACTCTTCATGGTTCATCCATGAGGCCATGGCCATTAGTTGTAGGTCCCCTATCCTACCATTGGGATCCCACACATTCATGTCTATGAGGGCCATATTATGCAGGTAAAATTCTGCCATCTTTAACTTATCTTCTACTATGCTTTTGTCACACAGGTCCATAAACTACCTGTAATCTTGAAAGGGAATTGTGCCTCTTTGTGCAAAAATCTTTATCTGGAATTTTAGCCATTGGTCCTTGAGATATAAGCCATAGGATTTTCCTGGTGTTCTACACTGTAATGCCTCCATGGTTAAGCTAGCCATGCATGCTAGTTGGGTTTCTTTCTCCCATAGCTACCTCCTTAGCAATTCATTTTCAGTTTCCAGTTTTCTTCTTGCAATTTCTTCTCTATCTCTGACAGCACTTAACTCTCTACCCATTTTTCTAAGTTTATTTTCCATATGGCCAACATCCTCAACTCCCTTGGATTTGACTATTTGCATCCATCGATGTGTTCTTATTCTTTCCTTTTCTAATTCAACGAATAGTGGAATTGCAGATGTTTGTGGAATTATCCTACCTCCTTCAAGAAGATGGTAATAGGAGGCAAGGATGCGCTGGGGATTAGGTTCTTATAGCTCTGTAGCTTCCTCCTTCCCCTTTGGCTATTCTTCTATTCTTTTCTCAAGCTATTGGGTCTCCTGTAATTTTGGTAGTGTCTCCTATAGAACTGTCTGAGCCTCCTGTAGGAATGTTTTTGGGTCCTGTACTTGCACTTTCTCCTTCCAGGTGGAAGATATAGTAGCCCCTCTTTCATATGTGATAGGTGCTTTGGAAGGAGATTCTTCTCCTTTGACAGAGGGTGAATCTTCAATTGTAATTGGCACTGTTGAAGATGGTTGGGGTTTCCCTGTTTTGATCCTTGTTCTTTTCCTGGCCTTGAAATACATGGAGGCCTCCCTTTTTCCATTTTCTTTTGGCTTAATTGGTGTGTTCAGGGTAGTGAGGGTAGCTGTTGCCTCCCTTTCCAAAGTCTTAGGGGACCCTTCTCTTTGTTTTTCCTTTGCTTCCTCTTTTTCTCCTCCCTTTGTCTCTTTTTCTTTCTTTGTTTGCTCTATTTCTTCCTGTTCTATTTCTTCACCATTCTCCTCTTCTATGATAGTTTCTTCCTCCTCCCTTTCTTGTCCTGCAGAGTCATCAGTTGCTTCACCTTCTCCCCCTTTTTGCTCTTTCTCCTCACTATTAGAAGGACTGATATCATAGGTGAGGGCCTTTATGTCATCTTCTGTTGTCATGTTTTGCAAGTCTTCCCATGTTATAGGGAGTGTGAATGTATGGAGGGCTTATTCCACTAAGATTTTGATTAACCCATGGTGAGCCAGCTGATCTGAATTCCTTGCCTTAACCTTAATGCTGGAGTCTATGAGGGACTGCAAGAGGAAATAGAGGATGCTGAGTTTCTGGGGTGTTGGAGTGTCCATGCCATATCTTAGTTTATGAAGGATTCTAAAATGGTAACCATAGACTATGTTGTACCTCCCTTCATAGGAAATGTATTTGATGATTTGGTAACTAACCTCATCCCAAGGATATGGTATGCTAGCCCTTTTGATGCCATTTTTATCCTCTACAGGGGTTTCATTGTTTTTGAAGAAGTTTTTCTTGGCAGCCTGTCCAATTGGTTTTTCATCTTTGCTCCAAGGTAATCCAAGAGCACAGGTAGTAATCCTACTGATAAACTCAGGGGTTATCTCCATGGAAAGACCTCTAAAAGTGATAGTGGCATGTGTTCTTGAATGAGGGACTAAAGAGAGGGAAAATTCTTGGGCAATTTCCTCATCAAACCCTCAGAATTTCTCAAAAAAGTTCATCCATTTTCCATTGTGAATATGACCACTACTTGGGGATGTTCATGGAGCTTGGTAGAATTAGTGGGATCCTTTCTCATGAACCCTCTTGTCATTGTGTTTATACCCCTTCGGGACTCCAAATGTGGAGATGGAGATAATATTTTGAAGAAAACAGGAAAACAAAGGAAAACTGTGTTTAAAAAACAAAAAAAACAGACAAAAATTTGTATATATCTCTGCTTCTTCTATGGACTTAATTCCTCCTTAAATTGATATCATTTCTTTCATATACTAATAATCAAGGTGTGTTTGCATGGAACCTATCTCCTCAGGCTAGAAATCATGCTAAAAACCTGTGTTTTCTTATCCAAAACAGCTCACTGCCCCTCTTATAGAACTGCCTGTAAGTGCTCCTATAGAACCTGTAAACGCTCCTGTAGAGAATGTCAAGAGCAAGAGGATGGGAGAGATCAATGGAGAATGATGGTTTGGAGGCTGTGGGGGCACAGGGAGTCTGCTACAACTTAGTTTACGAGGAGAGAATGAAGGAAAAGATCGTGAGAGTGCTTGAGGAGGAGTACTTATTACTCTTTTTGGATATTTTCGGTGAGGGGGGTGAGCTGGAAAAATTGTATGTTGGCCATATTTGGATTGTTGGTCCCCACCTGCCTTGTCATCATGGTTACTCCCCGCAACCACCTGTCATCATTGCATCAGAGTTTACACACCCTCCACTACCTGTCCTTGACATCTCTCTTGAGTTGACTATGCGCACATGTGGGTGACATATTTGGATGAGTTCGGTCAACTAGATGAAGGTGGCCAAGTTAATTGGCCACCCTTTCCTCATTCAACCTCAACCATCTCGTTGCTCATGCATATATTTCAATTAAAAAAATGCAAACAGAGGAGCAGGTTAGTCACTTACCTGTGATTCAAATGCATGTGCTGTGAGGTATTTTGGCTCTTTCTACTGTTGCATGCCCGTATTTCCTTTGATGCATGTTGTCTACTTGCTGATGTGTGGATATTTGTCTTGTGCAACTATCTTCTAGCTGGATCTAAGCTTTAGATGTCTCCTTCAATCCTCATGGTTGCACTTCTTTTGCTACTGTGGCTGGATTTTAATGGTATCAGCTGCTACAGGAATTCCTACAGGAGCTCCCATAGCTTCTTCTCCCCTTGAATCTTTAGCTTCTTTCATGCTGGGAGCTATGAGGATGATGCCGGAGATGTAGATGGAGATGGAGAGGTAATAGGTAAGCTGCAAGTGAGATTTAAGGTGATGCTTCCTCTCTTATTTTTGTCTTTTTTCTCTTCACTAAAAACTATTTTTTCTATGTTTTTCGAAGATAGGAAGAAAAAATGATGATTCGGGTGTGATGCAGGTGTGGAATAGATGGCAAGGAGGATTTAAGACTGTAGGAGGGTTTATATGTTCTTCCTAAAGCTTCCCTGCCCCTCAAATTGCTTCTTATATTCATTTCTGGCTCTCTGTAATTCCTACAGGAGCCTCCTGTAGAAAACACAGAGCCTCCTATAGAACACACAATTTCTGAAAGAGAAGCACAATGCGGTGAAAGAAATGTCTGAAATGATGGAGAAGAGTGTGGAGGAGATAAGATAGGTTCTGGTGTGAATGTCAGGGATTTGTGGCATCTTCTCTTGCTCTCTATAGTCCTCCTGCAAACCTGTAATGCACATTAAAATTCAATTTTCTTTTTTCTTCTCTTTTTTTTTTTGAAAATAACTAGGGTGCCTCAAGCAGGTTTTCACCCTAATTGCCTACCTAAGGCGCCTCCAAGGGAGGTTTTCACCCAGGGATCTTATTCTCTTTTTTTTTTTTTTGACATCACTAGGCCACCTCAGGAGAGGTTTTCAACCTAATGATGGCACTCAAGCGCCTCATGGAGGTTTTCACTTGAGTCCTTATTTTTTCTTTTTTATTTTCCTTCAGTGAGTGGGTGAAGTGGAGGCTAAGACATGCTCCACTACCATCATTGTCTTATTCAAATCTTCAATGAAATCTCGATTGGATAGGCGTTTCTTGTAAACTTTCAACTGATGTTCATTGACAAGCATGGGGATGGCTTCATCATCAATGGTTTTGATTAGAACTGAACCATTATCATTGCATTTTTCCACAGTGTAGGGTCCCAACCATCTTGTCCTCAGTTTGCCTTTGAAGTCTTTATATCTTGAATCATAGAGTATTGCCCAATCTCGCTCTTGGAATTGCTTCTCCTTGATATTTTTGTCATGCCATATCTTCCTCTGAAGCTGAACTACCTCTATGTGGAGAAGGGCCTACAATCTTTGTTCATCTAATCCATTGAGCTGGAGTAATCTTTCCTTCTATGCATGGCTGAGGTCTAGGTCCAGCTAAGTTGCCATCATTACTGTATTGAATTCAAATTCTATTGATAGCAAAGCCTTCTTCCCGTAGACCAGTTCATAAGGTGTGAACCCTGTAGTGGTATTCCATGTTGTGTTGTAGTCCCAAGTGGCCTCAACTAATCTGTCCACCCAGTCTTTTCTGTTGCTGCTCAGTACCTTAGTCGAGATCCCTTCCAAAGCTCTGTTAGTGACTTCCACCTACCCATTAGCTTGTGGATGGTAAGTGGTGGAAGTCTTGTGCTTGATTTTATGATGTGTGAGCAGGTCTTCAATCAAATTGGAAGTGAACTGATTGCCTTGATCTATGACCAATTCTCTTGGATACCCGAACTTGTAGAATATGTTTTCTCTCAAAAACCCAGCTAGTTTTTCCTCTGTTGCTGCTTTGATTGCTTTTGTTTCTACCCACTTTGAGAGGTAATCGATGCACACAATGATGTATTGTTTCTATTTTGAAGGAGGGCTGATAGGACTGACAAAGTCCATGCCCCACTTCTCAAATGGCTCAAAGGTCACTTGAGGTTTCCTGGGCATCTCATCCTTTGGAGTAGGTTTCCCCATCCTTTGACACCGATGACATTGGTTGGTGTATCTCCTCACATCTTGATGAAGAGTGGGCTAGTAGTAGCCTACTTGCAATATCTTGAAGGCAGTTCTCTTTGCTACAAAATGTTCTCCACAAGGCCCGTCATGATAGGTCAGGAGAATGTCAAATACTCCCTCCTCCCTGAAACATCTTCTCAAGATCTAATCTAGGCCAAGTTTGAAGAGATTACCCCCAATCTAGGTGAAAGGGGCACTTTTCCTTACTATCTTTCTCTTCTCTTTTGAGGATAGGTGTGGTGGAAACTGTGTTGAAACCAAGCAGTTTTCTATATCAACAAACCATGGAGAGAGTACTGGAATAGAAAACAGATGTTCATCTGGCATTTGGTCATCCACCATTCCTTCTTCACCTGTAGGCAGATTTACTCTAGACAAAAATTCAGCAACCACATTTTCTTTACCAGGCTTATCAATAATGGTCATATTGAACTGCTGCAGTAAAAGCAACCATCTAATAATGCGAGCATTTATATCTGGATTGTTCATCAAATATCTAATTGTAGCATGATCAGTGTGCACAATGGTTTTTCAGCTTGTGATATAATGTCTGAATTTGTTTAAGGGATGCACAACAACTAAAAGTTCCTTATCGGTCATTGTATAGTTTAACTCTGCCTTTGAGAAATTTTTTCTTATAAAATATATGGCATAAGGAAACTTTTCATCAATTTTTCCTAAGGCTACTCCTATTACTTTGTTTGAGGCATCTATGTGAATGTGAAAGGGTAGGGCCCAATTTGGGCCTCTGAGAATTGGGGTAGTTACTAACTTGCTCTTCATGTTATCTAGGGCTTCTTGATAGTTTTCGGACCATATGAACTCAACATCTTTGCCTAAGAGGCCAAACAAAGGAGAGGCTAGATTATTGAAATATTTAATGAATCTTCTGTAATACCCAGCTAAGCCTAGGAAACTTCTGACATCTTTCACCTTTGGAGGAGGTGGGACCCTTTGGATGATGGCAATCTTGTTGGGGTCCATAGTCCTTGTTGAGATATTGCATGACCTAACATGGTCCCTTCAGTCATAAAAAATTTGAATTTTTCTAGACTGAGGGATACGTTCATCTTGATACACTTGTTTAGAACTTTACCTAGGTTAGCTAAAGCTTCCTAAAAATTAGAACCATAAGGAGTAAAATCATCCATGTATATTTCCACTGCATCATGAACCAGTTTAGAAAATATACTCAATACCGCTCTTTGGAAAGTGTCTGGAGCATTGCAAAAACCAAAAGGAAGGACCCGGTAGGCAAAGGTACCCCAAGGACAAGTGAAAGTGGTCTTATCTTGGTATTTTGGGCTGATTTGAATTTGATTGTATCTGCTAAACCCATCTAGGAAGGAAAAAAAACTTTTTCCCTGCTAGACCATCTAACACTTGATCTATGAAAGGTAAACGAAAATGGTCCTTTCTAGTGGCTTTGTTCAATTCCTGATAGTTGACACAGATTCTCCACTTGCCCTTTTTCTTAGGCACTAGCACCAAAGGAGAGACCCATTCACTGTCAGAGATGGGATAGATGAATCTTGCATCAAGCAATTTCTGCAGTCCTTCATTAACAATATCTTTAAGTGCTGGATTCATCCTCCTTTGAGGCTTCTTGATTGGTTTGAAATCTTCCTTAATGTATATATGATGAGTACATACTGAAGGGTTCACTCCCTTCATCTCCTTATAACTCCAGGCGAAGGAATCTAAATGTTTTCTCAGTAAGCTGCACAGCTCCTTCTCCTGGAAAGTGGATAGGGATGGATTTATTTTCAAGTTTCTTTTTGGGCCGAAATCTATATTATTAACACAGAGAGAGGTCAGGTCAGCCACACAGAGATCAGTTGAGGGGTTGTTTTGGGTTTCTCCCACTATGTCCTCTAAGTGTAATACACTAGGAGGTGGATTATGAATCAAATTTTCAATCATATCATCCTCATCTTGTGGTTTTCCCCCCATGTTGGTTTCTAATGCACAAAGTGGTGCAAAATAGACTTCATCCTCATCCTCCTCCTCCAACCAAAGAGGTAGATCATGTTCTAGCAAGGGTTGGGCAGGAGGGTATAGGATTAACTGCTTGGACATATGCCCATTCTCTGTGGTCATGTTCCCAGCTCGACAACTGATGTAGGCATCGATGGTAGCCAACTAGGGTCTTCTCAGGATGAGAGGATACCCAGTGAGCTTTACCATCGGCTAGAGAACTATGAAATCAGTAGAGTACTCCAAGAATCAATAGACCATCGTATTTTCCACAATCCCTTTAGGGGTCATGGTGGAGCGGTTTGCTAGCTGCAGTATTGTCGTGGTCTTCCTCAAGGAGCCCTGGAGGTTAAGTTTGAGCATTGTGTCATTTTTCATCACATTAATTGTAGCTCCTAGATCAATCAAGGTATGAGGTATCATGGTGCCATTGATGTGGACATCAACTACTGGGCTTCCATGGTCCAGATATTTTGGATAAATTACCTACCCCAACATCAGGTCGGATAGTTGTCCTATGACATTGATGGTTGGGGCATCTCTCTTGTGCCTTCCTAGATGCCTAAAGCGCTTCTCTTTGATCAACCTTTTGTAGATAGGAACATCTTTTATGGCTTGGAGAAGTGGTATCTTCACATATAAGTGTTTCAATTCTCCCAAAAGTTCAATTTCTTCTGGGGTAGCTTGTGTTGTCCCGGATGGTCTCTCAAGAAAGGGTGGAATTGCTTTAGGTTCACTTCCCTATTTATCTTCCTCAACTTCCTTGGCTAGACGCTGGCTATCTAAGAGAACTTTCCTAGATCGCAGGTTAATCTCTTGAATATCCATAGCATATGTTGGGTATGATGGTTCCCCACTATACACTTGATGAGCCTGTCTATTGTTTGGGTTCGGGTTTGGCTAGGCAAGCATTTGGGGTTGCCTTGGTGGAGCAATAGGTAATGGTTGTGGTTGAGCAAGTGGTGGAGGCAAAAGAGTGGGAGGAGAGTTGTATTGGGCCCTCCACCCCTAATGAAATGCATTCCAATGAGGTTGCGGCTGAGCATAGGATTGAAATGAATGAGTAGCTTGTTGGGCATGATATTAACATGGGAAGGACCAAGGAGGAGGCATGGACCAAGAAGGATAAGTAGGAGGGCCCCAAGAAGGTATGGAAGTGACTTGGTTGGGGTGGTAGTATGCCTGAGATGTCCCTTGCATCCCCTGCTGGTATGGTCTAAGTCCATGCTGTCTCCTTTGGTTCAAGAAATAAAGTGGTTCAGTGGCTCCTTCGGCCCCTTGGTATACCACTTTAAGTTCGGGCAAGGAAGGGCACTTATCTATAGAATGATCTTCTTCATAGACTGAACAAACCTCTATAGAGTTCAATGGACATTCCTTCCTAGGATGCCTCCTGGTGCATCTAGGACAAAAAATGGCCAAAGCCCTCTCTGCTTCCTTTTGTTTTCTTTTGATATGTAAGGTATCCATTTGCATTGCAAGAGTTTGCAGCATCTCACTCTTGAATTCTTCCATCATGTTTCCAATTTCTCCTTTAATGGATGAATTGGAAGAAGAGGTATTGGCTATGGGTTAACTCCCCCTACCTTTCTTTCTGGCTGCTCTAGAACGGTTTCTAAAAACTGTCTTTATGTCATCATAAGATAGTTGGTAGATGTCTCCACTAGCCAACAGATGGAGGGTGTCTAGAACGTCTTCTAGAATTCCCATGAGCAGGACCAACTTCAGAGATTTAGCGTCAAGTGTACACCTGACACTTTTGTAACTGAGCTGGAACCTCTGTTCATAATCTTCCAAGGATTCATCACTTTCCATGGTCCTTTAGAGGATTTCTTCCTTGGTATTTTTGACCTACAGTATTCCTGATACTTGTCATTAAAGGCCTGCTACATTTGAGCCCAAGTTGTTATGCTATTTCTAGGTAACCCCATGAACCAGAACAATTTTGCATCCTTGAGAGTAGAAGGGAATGGTTTCAACATTTACTCATCTTCTGCATATTCATAGGTTCGAAAGATCACAACAAAGTCAAACAAGAAGGTGTTAGGATCTTTTTTAGTCAAACCATGGAAGTGATATAGGGCTAAAGGACTTAGATTCTTCATTTTAGTGTCTGCATTGGTCTCCCGAATGGGAAAGGTACCCTCTATTCTCTCTCCATTTCCCCTAGCATTCCCATTTTCAGACATCGGCTCAGGAGGGATGTTCTCTTCTTCTCCTTCCCCTATAGGTTCTTCAAATATCTCAGGTTGTTCACCTAAAGGTTCTTCTTGATCATTTCAAATGAAGAAGAGAGAAGGTTGGATGTGTGAAGTAGTGGGGGTGTTGGGCAAAAATTTTCCTGAGTTGTCTCTATTCCTACAAGGCATGAAAGGAAATCTTTTTGGTTAGTGTTTGTTTCTTTTTCTGCACACTAATTGTACCTGCAAAACTGAAATTGATTGAACAAAAAGAATTGCAACTAATTGAAATGAACTTGTTGAAATGAAATTTGCAGAATTGAAAAGGAAAGCAAGGAAATGCAGAATTGAAAGAAATGACTAGTCTACTTTTGCTGAAATAAACTATTAGCAGAATATTGCGATAGAAAATAGAAGAAAGTAGTAATTACAAAATACTCTAATTCTTCCCTGGCAATGACACCAGAAAGTGGTGAGCACCAGTACTGCAACAATAATGTTGGAACTCCTAAGCTACCTACTTTACTCTTATCAACCCGATAGTTTGTAACAAACTTGGAAGCGATGGTGTTGTATGCACAAGTACTAGTTCTTACTCAGGTTGTCACTTGGTCAGCTGGCGCAAGATCACTAAGAGCTCAAACTAGCTTCTATGGATTCCAGAAGAAGCTCTATATCTGATGAAAGAAAATATTACTCTACAGATTCTACTCTAATTGCAGAAAGAAGAAAGACTAAAATGCAAAGCAAACCCAGTAAACTCTAAGTAACCAACTAAACCTACTTTTGTAGAAAGCACTATGAAAACCATGAAATGAATGCCATTACCTACTTAAGGAAGTAAAAAAAATCTACTCAAGCTATTTCTAGAAGTAAATTGGAAAAAAAACATCTTTTTGGATTTCTATGTATTTTTATGTGAATTTTACATGCATGTATTTTATTGTGTGTGAAGGTGGAAGTGAATAAGTGGGGTTGAATGGCGACTTTGGGATATGAGAGGATGTAGGATGGCGTGGAAGGGTCCTAGGAGGTCTTAGGTGTCCTTTTGGAGGATTTTCCCACACACGACCTTCAAAATAAAACCTACAGGAAAATCTACTAGAGGACACAGGGGATCTAAAGGAGGTCTACAAGAGGTCTACAAGAGGAGGCCGAGAGCATTTTTCATGGTTTTGAGGGCATGAGAGTGGGTGGAAACGGTGGATGAAGGTTGGAATGAGGTGCTAAGGTTCCTAAGGTATATCAAGAATCACGAGGAGAGAGAAAGATGATGGGGTTTGCTCAAGGAGAGAGGAAGAAGTTCTATGGAAAAATGCAGAAAACTAAGGTAGATTTGAGGTGAGCTTTGGGCGACCTGTAGGGCATGGATGAGAGAGAGGATGTGATGGCTGATAGGATGTCCTACTATTGAGAGAGATCTACTACAAAATAACTGACAGTCAACCAATAAGATCAAACAAGCAATGAAATGAGTGCATCTAGAAAAATAGAATTTTGCATCAAGCTAGTCTAAACTATGATCTATGAAAGAAAATGCTGAGAAATGCTACAAGAAAGAAAGCATGGAAGAACAATTATTGCAAATAAAGAAGTGAGCCTAGTGGAAAGGATCTAGATCAAAGCATTAACCCGCTAACAAACTGCAAACACTAGAAGTCCTATGAATGAGGAAAATCTGTGTTTTCGGGGCAGCAAGAGGGTCTTTTCCTCAATTCATGGTCCCAAAGGGAGGAAGAGAGGCCAAGGAACTATTGCTAGTCTTTAGAATCTTATTTCGTTCACTGCTTAACCTGCTATAGAAGTCACAAATGGAAACAAACTCCTAAATCATCAAAAGTAACCTATTCTTAACCATGAAACAACAACTAATCTACAAAATGAAACAAAGCATATAAATACAAATAAAGAGGATCTTGGGTGCTTGGATTGGGCCCTAACCCAAGAGATTCAGCCCTCTGAGGTAACTCGGTGCTAGCTCAAAAATTATTCCATCTTTATTATCAGAACAATAACAAGATTACATGAAACTGTCACAAAAATAAGCTCGAAGCTGAGCAGAGTTTACATAAGCAAAAAGCCAACAAAAATCTGACCCTAGTGAGGCCTTAAGCCTCTCTAATTATACAACCAAAGTTACCAACAACTTCTTTAAAATCAGGGAGGCTTGGCTCCCAAAAGTCAAGATAATCATCAGTTATCCTCCACTTGCTCGACTACCTCCTAGTGCATTGATTTGGTTGTTTGTACTCTAGTTGAATAAAGGGGAATTCAAAGTGGGGAGTAATAAATGAGGGGGATTCCCTCCTATAAGTCCTCTCCTTTGTCCACTTCGAGTTATTTATTCCATTAGTCCACTGAATCTTTGACTTTGTCTTCAAAATTTGACAATAAGCTGCATTAAACACATATTAGACCACATGGCATCATAACTAACTCAACTCACTCCATAAGTATAAATATAATAAAAAAACATACAATAAGCTAATAGAATGGTTGATTTGACTATGTTAGGAGGTAAAATGAGCCCATATAATTACCCATTTATGGGGCTCATCAAGGGAATTGAAAAGAAAAACTTGCATTGTGCATTTAAAAAGTTTGTGTGTGTTGATAGGAATAGTTTAGGGAAATTGCATTAGATGTGCTCTTTGTTCTTTGATTAAAAGAATTTGATTGCTTTATTCCTACTAGCTAAGGTTTTCATTGTTCAAATTGAATGAAAATAATGTTTATCATATTAGTTGCATTCTAGGATATTCAAAGACATCACGTGGTGAACCTTGAAAGGTAAATTCTTAATCAAGATCAACTTAAAATTAACCTCAATTAACCTGATGGAGCATTAACACCTAACGAAAACATTTAGAGGTTCTAGGCTAGAGATGTGTTCCAGCATCGTAAAACATAGCAGATGTCACTAACTTGTCTGCGATACATTTTGAGTGTGATACCTCATTCCACGTACATGAGTATATCATAGCTCTTCCATGTACCTTCGGGTATATAGGACAGTGTTACAATACATAAAGTATAAATGAATGCTCTCATTATCTGATTTTACATTAGATAGTGCTAATACAGATTGGGCCTCGATGTACTTTCAGGTATATATGGGAGGACAACACTAGGTTGCTATCCATCCTTAGGTAACTGAGTCGGCCACCTTGTATGTTATGATACACCAGACACAGCATTCGGGGAGATTGCTTGCCCACACTTATCGATTTGCTGGGAGGTATTCTACAGTTTACAGTTGCTTGGTAAACATTTTTCCTAGTTTACCCTTTTTTGTTTATTTCTTTTTTTGTAATAAAATCAATCAGCAATATAGGAGGAACATCAACCCTTACCTCATCGTTTGCGGAGGACACCGAGTAAACCACCTTTACCACCCGAATCTACACCTATCTAGTGAAAGTGGTCTTGTTTGACTGAATCCAGTACTTCACAAACTTCTGGTTCTTCATCTGAATTTCTAGAAACACCTATGTCGGTAAGTATAGTGACCCCAGTTACTCCTACAGTTACTGGTACATTTGTTACTGAAGTGGAATCTCCACAATTACCTGAGGATAATAGAACTGATTATAGTGCAACGGTAACCCAAGTCGTTCAACAACAAGTTGATTCTAAAACAGAAGTTGCTCAACAAGAAATTACTTCTGAACCTAAATCTGTTCAACCAAAATTTTTTCCTAAACCTCTCACTGTTCAATCAGAAGTTACTTCTGAACCAGAACATGTTCAAGAAGCCCAACCTGAAATTGTTCTTTTACCAGAACACTTGGATCTTAAAGTTGAACAATCAGAATTTGTTACCATACTAGAAGTATATAAATCGATACATCCTCTAACATCCGTAATTGTTGATACTTCCTCTTTACCTCAGGAAAAAATACCGGAAATCTATTACAGACCTGACGATGAAATCCTTGCACTTGGTTTGATTTTGATAGAAGAAAAAACCTAAGGTAGAAACTCCAAGAACTCCATTCCATTTTGGAATTGGACTTTATCTGTATCCTCATACTCCTCGTTTTACTACTCCTTTTGATCTTGATTACTTTTAAATACCCATTGATTTGTTAAGAAATTTGTTTGGACATTTGACTATGGCAAAGTCAACATGCCAGACTGTACCAAATGTTACAGCTAAGACATAATCTTCTGTCCCAACCTCTTCGATGTTTAATATGACACCTAAGTCACATTTGTATGGTGTTCCATATGTCCCATCGAGTTACCACTATTTATCTGGAACCCACTTTGGTGTTGCTTCTAGCCCTTGGTCTTCACCAATGTCCTCTACAGTAATTTTATTTGGTTCCTCATTACGAATACTAAACATTTGGACCCATCAAGTCAATATTAAGTTGGTTCATCTGGTTATCGTCCTATGTATCCACTTTATGCTTGACTACCCCCATACGGAGAACAATATGCACAATCTCCTTACCCTCCATTTTTTGGGGGGCAACCATATGTCGGTATGCCGTCGTCTTTAGGTCAGCTTGGAATGACTGTTTGCCAATGATAGCCAACAATGCCCGTTCAACCTAGGCTTCTGTATCCATCACAACCTATGAAATCTGTCTCATCCATACCTACTATGGTTGTTGTTACAACTTTACTGCAATCATAAGCTCAGATTGTTGTACCTCAACCTGTGCAAGTTGGTCCTTCAACCTCAAACCCCCAAGTTTTACGTTTATAGATTCATCTTTCTCAGGCAGTTTTACAACAACCACTTGTGCCTAGAGTCCAACAACCTTAGGCCAATTTACCTTTTACTGGAATGACTCAAAATTACACTGGTTTAGTGTATTCACAACCTAGTCAAGCTTATATTGGTGGGAAACAATTGTTAAATCAACAATCATTGTATCAGCAATAACAACAGTTGCTTCAAAAGCCTTGGAAACCCTAATATCAACAACAACAATTCTAGCAATACCAACCTCATCCTTGACTTGGTCAACAAGCCTATGTTGGGTTTGGTCAACAACAAGCTTACCCAGGTCCTGGTCAACATGCCTATGCTGGGTTTGGACAACAACAAATGTATCCTAGTGCTCAACAACAACCTTACATCAGATTTTCTCAGCAAACTTACCCCTATCAAGGTTACCAATAGAAGATGCCTTATGCTGGTATGCAAAGGCGTATTTCCTAGGCAATCCCATATTACCTTGGATATGCTCAACCTGACCTCAATAGATAGTTTCCTTTTGTTGCAAAACTTGAATTACCAGATCTATATCAGCTCACCAATGACTCAATTCTTTATGCACCTTGGTGGCCGGTGATTCCTCATAAATTACATTTTGATATTTTGAATTTTAATGGAAACCCTGGAGAAAACCCGTCCAACCATGTCATGACTTTTCATTTATGGTGTTCATCAAACTCCTTGAATGATGACTCAGTTAGACTACGTCTTTTCCAGAGAACGCTTACTGGTCCGGTTGCAAAGTGGTACATTGAGTTACCGTGAGCTTCTTTTGATAACTTTACAACCTTAGCTACCTCATTTTTAACCCAATTCCAGTTACCCATACGATATGAAACTTGAACGGAACTATTAGCCAACTTTAAATAGGCTACTGCTACTCATACCTCTCATCATATTAATCAGTGGCATCATCGTTGAATGGTTAAAACTTATGTTCTGACCAGCTTTTAGTTGAGTCGTTTATAAAAGCCCTATTGCAATCTATCACCGAGGATGTGGAGAAAGGTGGAGTTGTCACTCAAAAGCAAGTAATTTCTCATTCCCAATATTTGGACTTGATTTATGCACAGTCTGGCACACTCTATGACAAGATTCTCAATGCACCCCAACTAGCTTTCACTGTTCCTCCACCACCATCGAGTAAGGAATCTCATGCCGATGATGGTGTGATTGGTTCTTCGAGAACACAAATGGCAGGTAGACCATCTAGTCAAACCATTTCCAATCAAACTTTGAATTCATTTGATAACACTCTTGCTTTCAAAATCAATGTTGTGTCATCTGACAAAGGCAAGAATGAAAAGAAACCAGGAAGCAAGAACAAGGGGAAAAACAAGAAGAAAAAAAATAATCCCCGTCAAGAGAAATCATTTGATTCCTCTCCTTCGGCTAGGAAACCTCTTTACCCATGTCCAATCTATAAAGATGAGCAATTTACGTGATATTGTCCTCACCGCTCCAAAGTCCCAGACTTCTGGTACATCCACAGTGTTAACTGATCATTTTCCGAACCCAAAGACACATATGGTCGCTACATACCATGCTTCTACTTCCCAAGTGCTTATGCTATCCACATCTAAGCCTAAAATTGATGTTTAGGTGTCAACACAAAGTAAAGATTATGGAAATCAACCATCATCTTTGAATAACCAAGATGATCAACCTAATCTTTAGACTTTGACTTCGTCTGATCCTATTCCACCACCTACTGCACTAGTATTAACAATAAAACTGCCTAAGGGAGTTGTACATAAATCAACATTTAACCCTCGAGCTCGAGCTACACAAAATTATAACATAGTAGAAGATTTGGATTAGTCACCTTCTGCTATGTCAACGCTTGAGGTGCTTCAGAATTATCCCTCCCAAAAGTAGGCTTTGTTGTCAGCAATTGGTGGAATTGATCCAACTGATTCGAATCTTGTGGTTTTCAACTATGCGGGTTATACACCACAATTTCTAGCACAATTAGCATTCCTAATTCAAGTAAATGCCTCGAATAAACTTATTCACCAAACCATTATTGACGAGGGGGAATATACTTGTATTATTTCTATGAATTGTTGGAAAACACTTGGCTCTCCGCCTTGGTCACGTTCACCAAAAATGTTGAAAGTTTTTAATGGTTGCACATATATGCCTTATGGAATCTTGAGTAATTTCAAAATTAAACTAGGGGGAAAAACAATAACTATTGAAGTTGAGTTTGTTGACAAAACCCTTGACTACAACATTTTGCTAGGAAGACCATGAGTTTATGCTATGGCTGCTGTGGTTTCAACATACTTTCGTACGATTGCATTCCCTCATAAGGGCGGAATCACAGTTATCAATCAACTCACCTTCTTCGCCTCTAGTTCACAGACTACTGGAAGAATTTCATTAGTTCATAGACCCCCACCATCTCTTCAAAACATTGGTGTAGGTCTTTTCAAGGATTCTTCCCTAATGGGTAATTTTTCATTACTGTCACTTTCAAACATGACGAAAGTGGCAAAATTTGAGACTTGCAACATGATATCTTCCACTTCATCTGATTTAAGGAAGACTACCAAAAGTTCTGAAGTTGATAGTAGTAATTAAATCATGCCACTAAGCCCCATTGAGCTTGCACAACAATCAATATTTCTAGCTTGCATGACAAACCCAAATCCATCTCTGCCAGTTGTATGGGTAGATCATTCATTAGAATATTGTACTTCCTTTGATCCTTTTTCACGTATATTTTCTACTGATCAAGGAATCATCCAACCAATGATGATGGAAGAAGAACCATTGGAAGATTATCATCATCGTTCCCATCTTCTAGATCACATAGAAGATTTTTCAAATGAACTTAATCACCCTTCCGTTGTTGATTTCCCTTTGAATTTTGTTTTCATAGATACAGTAGATTCTGAGCAAAACTTGTCAAATATGGAAGAAAATATTTCTATCAATATTTTGACCAATCCTAAGGTTGTAGAAAACATTCATGTTGGTAAATCCCACTCTCCATTAGAACTTGGTATTTACTGTGCTCTCTTTCGTGAATTCCGATACGTATTTGCATGGTCATATGAGGAGATGCTAGGTATTGACTCTAGTATAGTTGAACATGAAATCAAAATGTATCTTGATGTCAAACAAGTATGACAAAGCTTCCATCTTGTTCATCCAAAGAAGGCCACTGCCATTAAAATAGAAGTTGAAGAATGTTTGCATGCTGGTTTCATATACCTTGTTCCTCTTACTGATTGGGTTTCCAATATTGTTACTGTCATGAAGAAATAGGGGATAATACGATTGTGTGTCGATTATAGGGATGTTAATCTGGCTTGTCCAAAAGACAATTATCCCACTCCCTTTATCAACCAAATTATTGATGAATGTGCCAGATGTGAAATATTTTCATTCATGGATGGTTTTTCCGGCTATAATTAGATCAATATCCCTCGAGAGGACTAGCCTAAAACTGCTTTTATTTGTCCATGGGGCACATTCTCTTATAGGAAACTCCGTTTTGGTTTGAAGAACGTAGGGGAAACTTTTTAGAGGGAAATGAACTATACCTTCCATGACATCAAACATATTGTTCAACCATACCTTGACGATTTACCTGCTCATTCACAATAGCAGACTAATCACCTGCAACATTTGAGAGCTATATTTTTATGGTTCCGACACTACAAAATATGACTCAATCCACACAAATGTGTGTTTCATGTTTGATCCAGGTCGATCTCCATACACCAGGGGCATGAAAAGGGCTCAATATTCAAAGTGGAAGAATGTTGATTAACTTGGCATCAGATCAAAGTGCTCTTTACCTAATTCCAATGGTGCAAATGCCACTCTAATCTGAGTCCATATGAAGAATATAGAAGCAATGCAATTTGTGGGTTGACTTACCCATGTAGGAGGCTTAACGAGGATGCGATTTGGCTAGAATCCGGCATCGAAATCCAACCAATTTTTTGGGTGAAATTGTGGGTCCGTTAATTTGTCTTCTATCGCCTAAGGTTCTGGAAAATTCCAAATGGGTAGTGGTTATATATATAGATATATAAATACGTGGCAGGCGGCCATGACTCCGCCACCACCGGAATCACCGTAACCAAATAACATTGAATTGGGGTGGATGGCCATGACCCCGCCACACCTAGAGCCCACACAATGGTAATGTAATATATATGGTGGGGACGTAGTTTGTCAACCCTGTTGCCTCTCCACCTCACCTTCTGACAACAGACCATTGGCATGAATTGGGGGGAGAGGACCGCCGGGACCAGTGGACCCACCTCCCACTATAATATTTCAAATGCTTTTTGCAATAAAAATAGAGGTGTGGGATTTTATCCCCTGACCCCTCTTAAACCACTTGAAACTTTTAGCTAGCATGCCAATCATCAACTTTGGAAAATCCGCCAACAGATTTATATTTAAAACTCTTTTTCATAGTGCGCCAGGAGGGAGGAGCCAAGAGTGCACACGTGGATCAAGGCATGATTTTTTAATTAATTAATTTTGCAGGAAGGACAATGAACCTTAAAAAAACACAGGAAAAACCATGATTGGGCGAAAATTCTCAGGAGGGTGAAATTTTCCCAGTGTCCAAGTTGGAAAATTTTTATGTCAATCTTACACCTCTCAATGACACGAACCTAATGGCGCAGTAAAACTTTTGATCTGAGCAGCAGACCTTTAGATGTCTCAGAGGAGGGAATCTTTGAGGCATCTAGGGGAATCTAAAAGATTCCTTAAGCCCCAGATTTTCACTTTCTTAGAATTCATAAATTTGACATTTAATTTTACACTATTCGATGCCACAAATCTGATGGTGCATTTAGATTTTCCATTTGATCATTTCATTTTTCGGCCACTTTTCAAAGTGGAGTGTAGGTGTCAACATTCATGTGTGAGCAGTCATTTCCATGCAATTCAACACCGCGAGATTGATGGTACGTCGAGCTTCAGCAGTTTGACATCCTTTTCTTCAGATGGCCCCAAGATGTGAGGTATATGCAGAGTGTTCATCTACTTCTTTTTGCTATGCATTGTGCTGCAAATATCCCTGTTTGATGTTTGATGTGGGATCTTGTTTTATGACTTGTTTCATGATTTCTGCTTGATATGACGTGGAATCATCTGTGGGATGTACTTGTTATCAAGATTCATCATGTTTTGCTTGAGATCCCTTTGTTGTTATGTTGATGGGATACTCATGTGTCGCCATTCATGTTTGCATTGAGATCCCTTTTATGCCATGTTGTCAAGATGTTCTTTATCATCATGCATGAGTTTAGGTCATACTGATAGGAGTCCTTTTGAATGAGAGTTCCTGTAGCAGAACATCTCTTGGAGCCACTCCTGCGTGAGGACATTTTCCTTGTATGATAGCAACATCACCACCTATGTACCTCATCACTATTGAAAATACTTAATGTAGTGGCCTACACCATCTTGATACCGGGGCCCGGAGATGTAGTCCCTCCTAGATGAACTCTGTTATCAATGTGTTGTTATTTTATGTTGTTGATGATTGTCATGTTCCTTCTTCTTTACAACATGCATATATGTTCAATTATTTTGTTTTAAATGCAATTCTAATCACATCACAAAAGTAAAATATCTTGGTTAAATCTAGGATTTGAGCCAACTCGGATCAAGTGGTATCAGAGTGGTATTTTGTGTGGATGTGAATTGCAAGTGTGCACAATGGAACGTGCAATGACAGAGGATGAAAAAGCGATGTACGAGACCATGCTAAAAATTTCCAAAAGGGTGGAAATAGTGTATGAAGCTATACAAAAAAAGACAGAGGAAAAGGAGCGATTGCAGCTTCAGTTTTGAGCCACAGAAGAGGCCCTGGAAGAACTGAAGCACCACAACCAGAATCTTCAAACACAGAATATTGAATTGAAGATGCTTCTACATGAAGAGAAATAGGAGAAACATAATTTTCTACGATAGCTACAAGCAAAGGACGAGGCCTTGGAAAAGTTACAGCATGACCCATGTGAGGTAAAGAGTACTTCTCCATATTCATGTATGTTTCATGATGATTATTTCACTATTTTTCAATATCATACCACAGGAATTAGCTCCAAACTGTTGAAGAAAATGGGGTATGAAGGAAAAGGCTTAGGCATTAATGGCCAAGGATTTGTCCACCACATCAAAGTAGGAGAATTACACTATTAGGTAGGACTTGGGTATGTCAGAAAGGAAGCTAGGGAATGTGCAGAGACAGCTAACAAACCACGAACAATAGATGATGAGAAGCCCTCATTATTTCTTTCCAAATTGACATAGGATATAAAATATGTTGATTTCCTTTCGATTTCGTCTTTAGATAGTATGATTTATATTGGAGATTTGGAGAACCCAATTATAGGGACAAAAATGAGGCTCCTTACTAGGATGAGGCACAATGAGGAAAAAGAACTTGGTGTTAATAACCAAGGTATAACTCAACCAATGGAGGTTGTGCCAATACCTGAATTTGTAGGCTTGGGATTCACCGAAGGAGAATGATTGAGTGTGTTAGATGCTTCCGAGACATCGCTGAAATTGTCGAGGAAAGAGAATGATGGGAACACATCCCCATCATGCCATGGTAGTGCCCATTGTAGGGAAAGAGTTGAGGCAAGGTCTCATCACCATACTTACACCAGAGATAGCAAGGAAAGGTATAACCACTCTCGATATTCGAATATTCATTACCATTATAATCATGTTGTTAGAGATGAACGTCAACCATGGAAACAAAAAACATGTACCTTTTGTCGATTACATAACCATACATTTTCTAAGTATTGGAAAAGAATGGCAGCACACAAAAGGATGAGGCGTTAAAGACCCTCTTAACAGTAGGTAAAGAAACATGTTAAGTAGATCTAGAGGAAGAAGATGTATTGCAGTCATTATGACAGAAGTGGCCATTAAAGAGCCACTTGTTGGAGGCTCCATCCAGAGTAGCACCTTAAAGACAAAGTGTCGTTGCATGAACCAGGTGTAATAGTTATTTGAAAAACAAAACCACCACAGGGGATGACCCATTCACAACAATAAGTGAAAAATGGTTTCTAGATATGTTAGCTGGTTATTGTCGTGCTTTTGTAAATCATTTGTTGCATTTTAAAATGTAAAGGTGATGATGTGTTTACCCTCACTTGTTAAGCAACAATGATATATGGTCTTATTTTGATTTGCATGATAAACTGTGAAAGTGATGTTGTGTTTCCATCATATATCAAAGCAACAATAGTGTTTGGGCTTATCTTTGTAAATCATGTGTTGTATCGATGATGTGTTTTTCATCACTTGTTGAAGAAACAATGATATGTTGGCCTTGTTTTCGTCGTTGGGGTATTGTTTCCATTTTGATGTAAACTTGACCACTAGGTATGTGTTATAAACTCATGGCAAGTATGGGATGCTTGGGTCATTAGTTGGTCATGAAATTCAATCATGTAATTTGCAAAAACAATGTACTACAGGTCGTAGAGGTTGTAGGTGTCAGCTCATCACTTAAGGCTCCAAGGAACAAAGGTGAAGGAGCTGGATGTGAGACCTTTTCAGGACACTTGTGATGTAGACAATGTACAAAGAAGTTGCAAATCATTTTTCATGCTTTTGGAGGACCAAAATATCCTCACTGGGAGGAACCATGAAGCTAAGAAAGACACAGGCAAAACCATGATTGGGCAAAAATTCTCAGGAGGGTGAAATTTTCCTAGTGTCCAAATTGGACAAATTTTATGTCGATCTTACACCTCTCAGTGACATGAACCTGATGGTGCAGTCGAAATTTTGATCTAAGCAGCAGATCTCAGATGACCTGGAGGAGGGAATCTTTGAAGGATCTAGGGGGAATCTAAAAGATTCCTTAATCTGATGGTGCATTCAAATTTTCCATTTGATCATTTCATTTTTCTGCAACTTCTCAAAGTGGAGTGCAAGTATCAGCATTCATGTGCGAGTGGTGATTTCCATGCGATTCAACGTCACGATACTGATGATATGGCCAGCTTCTGTAGTTTGACATCGTTTTCTTAGGATGGCCCCAGGATGTGAGGTATAGGCAGTGTGTTCATGTACTTCTTTTTGCTATGCATTGTGCTGCATAGATCCATGTTTAATGTTCGATGTGGGATCTTCTGTTATGACTTGTTTCATGATTGCTGCTCGATATGACGCAGAATCATCTGCGGGATGTACTTGTTGTCATTATTCATCATGTTCTATTTGAGATCCCTTTGTTGTTATGTTGATGGGATACTCATGTGTCCCCATGCATGCTTGCATTGAAATCCCTTTTATGCCATGTTGGTGGGATGTTCTTTATTGTCCTGCATGAGTTTAGGTCATACTGATAGGAGTCCTTTTAAATGAGAGTTCCTGCAGTGGAACATCTCTTGGAGCCACTCCTGCGTGAGGGATTTTTCCTTGTATGATAGCAACATCACCACCTATGTACATAATCACTATAGACAACACTTAATGTAGCGGACTACACCATCTTGACACGAGGCCTGGAGACGTAGTCCCTCCTGGATGAACTCTGCTATCAACATCTTATTATTTTATGTCGCTGATGGTTGTCATGTTCATTCTTCTTTAAAACATGTAGATATGTTCAATTATGTTATTTTAAATGCAATTCTAATCGCATCACGAAAGCAAAAGATCTTGGTTAAATCGAGGGGTTGAGTCAACTCGGATCGTTGTTGGTTCCGGTCATTTTTTTGGTTTCATAGTGCCTAAGGAAGGAATTTTACTCGACCCTCTTAAGGTTTAGGCAATTCTTAACTTGCCTCCACCTTCCAATCTACTATAGTTATAGAGACTCCAAGGGAAGGCTAACATTCTGAGGAGGTTCATTCCCAATTATGCTAAAATGGCTAAAGGATTTACATGTCTTTTGAAAAGGGGATACCCTTCCATTGGTATCAGGTTGTGCAAGCTTACTTTGGTGCTCTTAAAGATACCTTAATTAGAGCATCATTAATGTATTCCCCGAATTATCAAAACGACTATTTCCTATATCTCACCGTTGCAAATACAACCATTGGAATGGTTTTAGTCCAAGAAGAAGATGGGATTGAACATCCGATATATTATTTGAGTCACAATATCAATGATACAGAAGTTAAGTATTCTTACGTTGAAAAGCTAGCTCTACCTACTGTTCAAGCTGTACAGAGATTTTGCCACTATATCCTGATCCGGTAGGCCCCTGTCATTTCGAATTGCAACCCTATGACATATATTTTGTCACGTTAATTGCTGGGGGGAAAATACTCAAAATGGATCGTTATTTTGTAGGAATTTGATTTCAAATTCATCATATCCAAATCAAAGAAAACTCTATTTTTCGATGAAATTCTTTGTGACCTTACCTCGAATACCATTGGTTCAACATAAGAACCATCAATTTTGGATGAGTATCTATTCTTGATTTTTTCATCTAACCCATGGTATGGAGATATACTAATTTATCTCTAGACCTAAACTTTCTAGCCTAATAGCTCTCGCTCGCAGCAACGATGTATGCAATACCAAGCCAAAGATTACCTGATCATTGGTGACACTCTATACCATCGTGGTATCGATATGATTTTATGGAGGTGCCTGACACATGAGAAAGCCAAGAATTTTTTTAATGATTGCCATTCAGGTGCTTGTGGTGGACAGTTATCTGGTTACGCTACCACACAGAGGATTCTCCATGCTAGTTACTTTTAGCCTACCATATTCAAAGATTGCATTATTGCAGTCATAAGTTGTCACGCATGAAAGATCTATGATCTTAAAGTTAGATTACCACTTGCACCATTGGATCTTGTCATCATTGTTGGACCATTCACCAAATGGGGCATTGACTTCATGAATGTAACCCTCACTTGGCTGGGGGGCATGGGTACATTATAATCTACATTGACTATTTCAAAAAATGGGCTAAGGTGATGCCTACATTAAACAATAGTGGCAAGATGGCTACACTTTTCTTTTTCAACCACGTGGTTTCTTGGTTTGGTGTACCACAGGCCATATTTACATATCATTGATCACATTTTCACAATCACATGGTGACTGAGTTAACTGCCAAGTTAGGACTTTCACATGATGTTTCTACTCCTTACTATCCCCAAGCTAATGGACAAGCTGAGGCCATCAACAAAATCCTTAAGAGAATGCTTCAAAGAATGATAGGGGTTCATAAATGAAATTTCCATTTAATCCTATACTTTGCTTTGTGGGCATATCAAACATTGGTAAGGAATGCAACTGGATTCACACCCTTTCAATTGGTGTATGGCCTAGAGGCAATCTTGTTGATATAATGTGACATTTCATCTCTTAAACTCGCTTTACTTATTACCCGACACTTCTAATGAAGAAGCGCATTTCATAGAACTCATCCATCTGGATGAAACCAATCGTGAAGCCACATCGGCTAATGAAGCATATAAGAAATGAATGAAGGTGCAATATGACCAAAATGTCAAGCGTCACATTTTCTTAGAAGTAGACTTGGTCTTGCTTTATGATCAAAAAGCTGATAAACAAGGAGCAGGAAAATTTGAACTACTATGGATGGGCCCTTATATTGTCAAGCATGTTTTAGTAGAAGGTGCCTACATGTTGGTGGATTCCTATGGAATTCCATTGTCGCAACCCTGAAATGGGTTGTATCTCAAATGTTAATATGCTTAATTGAGTGTAGTAAAATCACTGTATATATGCTTTAATTGCGTGTGTATGTCAGTGTGTCTTTTAGAGTTTTTATTTGGTTAAGTAATCCTCTTTTCATTTGTTGTAGAAGTCGGAATATTTGGAACCATTTGTTGGTTGCGCCGATGGTGCTAGTCATAGTACGCAGAACATATCTTTTGTAGCATGGCCCATTTTCACTCCAAGTGGTGAGTTAGTGAGTTTTCAAGGGATTTGTATAAGTTGTTCTATGAAAAATATCACTGAGTATAGCATGTTGATCAAAATTCTCTCTGATGCCATTTCATTTGGCACTCGTAGAATCATCATCAGGCTGGACTCACAACTCGTCGTACTGCAACTAACAAATGTCTATACCATCTGAAACCCAATGATTTCTCGTATGTTCCTTAGAGTTCGTCTTTTGGGATGACAATTTGAGTATATTCAATATCAACATATTTCTAGAAAGTTTAGCCTATTAACTCATTCATTAGAGAACTATGTGTTAAACAGAGATTTACGCCACATGTAAAAGTAAATTTTCAATTCACATCATTAGTGGAATCAGATATGTACATAACCATATATAAAAATTATGAAAGTAAAAATAGATATATGTTTTAAAGTTTTTTCAAATTTGTGTCCAAGAAATGTTTGGTCATCTGACCTAAAAACTCAAAATGCATACAAAAATCATCCTAAATAGACCTAGTGATGCTCATGATAATAGGCCACAGTTTGAGTTATCATGTACAATAGCCTCATCCAATAGATAAGAACACCAATAGTATGGAGTTGCAGCCTCATAGGTAACTCCTCAATCTAGATATTCAGAATACCGAAGGTTAACCCCTCTACATGATCCTGTAACTCTGCTAGTGTCTCGGTCAAATCCAAATCTTGGAGAACTTCTCTCCCAACATTTCTCTATGCTAGTCCAAGGTGCATCCTGTTGATGTCCGATGGGTTGAAAAATAACAACCTTTGTATGCATAAGAACAATCTTAGTTCAGTCTTGGAATCATCAAAAGCACAAAAACATGTAGAAACTTAAAAATCAAAAACATTTGGTCAAAAAAAAATTACCTATAGCACCACATTAAGTGCCCACTGGTAAACTCAAATCTGGATCTCCACAAAAATCAATCCCTGTGTATGGATGCTCCCCAATGACAATGTGTTGTTGATAGAGCCAACTAAAGAATGCAGTAGAAAATGTGATCGATGACTGACCAGCATGTCTAGCCATCAATTCGACCCACCTCTGCATCCATGGATCTCTAGGACCAACTATACCCAGTATTACATGCTGAGGTTGCATCAATGGAATTCTCTCTAAGGTAAAAGTGATTAACAATGATCCATAGCTAGAATTCTTCATATTACTGCTCTTTACCTTTGTCAGCTACTCTTTCAGTGAAGAAAGTATGGCCTAACACTAGTTGAATATATTTGACTCAAGACACTCAAGTGCATACTACATGTGTGATCTGTTCGCTAGATGAAGTGTCACACTGCCTACCAACTTTGTGATAGTGAAAAGGATTGTTTTTAAAGGCAAATCACAAATATATTTGATGATTATCTTTCCTTATTTTCTAGGCTGTGTACCTGGTCGAAAGAATTGTGAAACATAGTCCCTCATTGATTCACCACCACGGGAAGAAGATGAAAGAGAAATGGAGGCACCACGTCTCGACAACCTTATTAGAAAGTAAACACCATCAATCATAATAAGGACCACTTTGTCCCTTATGTGAAAATCCTGATCCATTGGATCCCATGCATGAACTAAG
Source organism: Pinus taeda (assembly GCA_000404065.3). Lineage (NCBI taxonomy): Eukaryota > Viridiplantae > Streptophyta > Pinopsida > Pinales > Pinaceae > Pinus > Pinus taeda. Next base: position 50,865 of record APFE030285822.1, read on the forward strand.
AATTGCAATAGTTCTAATTTTTGCCTCATCCTAGACAACCTGAAGTATTTGAGCAACCCACAGCTTCTGAGGGCCTCAACAGTACCCAAATCATTTAGGGCAACCATGTCTTGTTCTTCATGCTCTCTTTCTCACCAAGTAATAGACATTATGATTTGATGAAAGCCTGAAATCAAACCATAAGCTTAGTTATGATCCATTTCATGCAAAAAACTGGAGCAATTTTGGGCCAAACAGGTGAAACAAATTTGTGAAATTCATCCAGCACAGCCCAAGCGAGGAGGCAGTGCACTGCTAAGCAGCTACCCTTCTATCTGAGTGCTCTACAACATAGTTTTTGATGTGGAAGGTTGTGTTGATCGTAGGGAGAAATATTCTAACCATATGGGCCCTAAAAACCCAATAAATTTCTCTCAAATTGTAAAAGAATGACATGAAAATAAAGAGGAGGGGTAGATCTTCTACCTAGTCTGGACAACACGATAAATGATCCACAGAGTCCCTCACAATCAGCTACTGAATATTGGAGTAAAAAACTATTTTAGAGCAGAAACTGAATGGTAAACATCAAATGGTGAAAATGACATGGTAGATTATTGTTTTATGTTTATTTCATGATCATTAAATGAGTAAAAAAAATTATTTACCTATTTTTACCAATGAAATAGTTATGTTTTATCCATTTGGTGTTGCTTTTAATAGATTTACATCTGACTTACAGAATTTGACGTGCACAATCGTGAAGTGTACTTTGACCACAAAGCATATTTTTATCTCCTTTCGAGCTCTGTTAAACATCTAAAAAGGAACCCCCTTGGAGTCCCCTTTAAGCTCTTTTCAAATTCTTGAATATGAAAAGATTTCAGAGCGTTTGTCCTTTTCAGCTCGTTAACGGATTGGCAAGGACATCTACTCAGTATAAGTTTAACCCTTTTCCGAACTGAGATAGATTATTTATGAAAAAGGAAAACCTTGATCAAACATGGTCAATAGGTTCTCTCTCATATTATTTTACACTTTTTCGGACCTAAGAGACAAATCTATGAAAAAAAATTGTGGATTTTTCTTTTTGTACTTTGTCAAACTCTCTAAACATGAAAAGGACTGAGTTCTCATTGTCGTTAAACTCCTTAAAACATCAAATAGCGATAAACTTTTCCATCATGACAAAACTGAGTTTCACCTTCGGTAGACTCATTAAAACATCACATAGCAATGGATTCACCTGAAGGGTGGAATTATACAATAAGCATATTTTATCCTCCTCAAGCTTGATAAAAAATAAAGAGGTACTAGTCAGCAATGACTGAGGAAAATGGGAAAAGGGGTAAACCACTTTATGGCAGCAGGTCGCTCTTGAACATGACACTTTCACTTCATCACTTTGACTATTTGGGTTGGGTTATCTGCTTGATGGTCATCATACCTTAGTCTATGACACCATCCATTACTTTGGTTTTGGGTTAACACTGCCAATTCATTTAGTGTCGCCAACATGTTCAAGAAAGTCACTCAGTTAAATTCATCCTTTGCAATACTCATAAACCTTCATTTTCAGGACTGGCATTCTTGAATCTTGTCTTGTTAGTAACATTCCGTCTCAAAAATTATTACACTCATTTCGTGTTGTTGATGTGGGATACATCAAGGACCTCCTGCGATGAGTCACTTCTTGTCGACATCAACACATTATCCAAGAAGTTGACTTAGAAACACCCTTTCAGTACCTTGAATCTTGCATACATCAATGGCAGGTTTCTCGCTTCCAGCGATAGGTTGACATCACTGGCCTTCGACAGAAACACTTTGTATGGTGTTCTACATCAAAGCATCCATTCACACCATGTAGAATGTATTGCAGTACCTTAAGGCTCATTATCATTATCATTGATTTCTCCCGCGTCTGTTAATGATTTACATCATTGGTTGGTAATCAAACATTGTCTTCCTATGTTCAACTTCAAATAACATATTCACATGATTAGACTTGTACTTGAGTGAATGATTGAATGAGATAGAAGATCCCAGATCTAGTTTCATCCATCTAGGCTTTGATTTTAGGAAAGTACCAAATCATCCGTATGATGGCTTTACACTGATGGTCATCCCATCATGTAGACGACTATCTATGTACATGTAATGAAAATTTTATATGATGAGCATTGGTATGCCTTCCATCAACAATTCATGAATAATCCAAAATATAATGATATTATGTATTGTAATTGATGTAGGTCACCATTCTCTTCAGAGCCTCCTCATCACATTGCAAAGCATATCCTTCGACATTGCCATTTTTGACTTCATGCTTTAGGGGGTAGCTTTTATAGATCCATTTGGGGACATCACTCCCAACATTCAAACCAGTACTATTTGGGCTCATCAAACCCTAATCCAGTTGCTACATGCCCTAGACAAGTCATCACTTTGAATGCCTCCTTCCTTGAAAGATTCCTGGCCTAAAGCCCTCCAGAAATGCCTCCTTGAGGGACCAGCGCGGCCTTAGTTAGGGATATATTCTCTTTAGTGTAGGTAGGCCCATGTAAGGGTGCATTTTAGTGCACTTAGGCCCACTTTGACCTACGCTCGGCGAGATTGAGAGAATTATTCATAGGGTTTTGGGAATATTCTTATCTTCTGGAGCATTCTAGAAGATTCCCACACTTATCATCTCCTATGAGCTCGAAATTGGATAGGGACTGAGTAAAGTAACCTCCTATCCTCTCATCCTTTCGTCCGTGGAATCTAACTCCAATTTTGAAGGCCATTCAATACCCTCATTTATGACCAAACCACCTCCATTTTCCTATAAATTGAGCACTCATCTAAGTGATCAATGGTTGGACTTTGAGAATTTGTAAGGAGATACTTCTGGTGTGAGATTTGATATTATAAGAAAGTATTATTATGTTACAAGAATGTTGTGATTTTGATGTGATGTTGGATGGAACTAAAGCTCAAGGAGTGACATTGGATCAGAATTCATGGTTGTAACTCTTCCTTCTACTTAATAAAGTTGTTTACACCTTTTCCCATATTCTTGTCTTTATGTATGATGATTATATGTGTAAATTCTTTTGATTCCATTTTATTATAATCGATAGATCAACTTATTTCATAGATTTTTGTCCTCTGTTTATGATTGCAGTTACTTCTTGAGTGGATTAAGTTCGAGAAGGAGCGATGAGAGCCATACAAAGGAGACAAAGGGAAAGTGAAATATAACAAGTAGGTCCCTTGTCTTATTTATCTTCTATAGAAAAAGGATAAATGCTTTAAATATATTGTTCTAGGTGTAGCTATCCACTTAGAGAAATTGTATTTATCCATAGATGCAAAATTCCACACAACACCACTAAGAAAGAGATAGCAACTGCTCTTACTACCCTAAGCACACCTATCAAGTCAAAACGGAACAGGAAAAGAAAATACCCACTATACTTCAGAACAAGAAATAACACAAGGATTAGGCAGGGAAGACCTCAAACCCCCACAAAAATTCCTATTTTCGTTGAATACTCACCAAAGCAGTAAGAAAAGGCAACTCTTCTAGAGAAAAATCAAGGACAAGGATCATTAGGACAAGCCTCTCCCAAATCTCCCATCACTTATCTTCAGAGGCCTATTACAATGTCAGCCTCATCAAAGGGAAAAAGTCTCCTATTGGAGACACAAGCATACCTACAGGAAGCAAATGCCATCTTACATAAATCCCTGTCAAACCTACAGGATGTACAAAAAAGGGACGAAGAAGGTATCACTCCACAAGAAACAAAGGAATAAGACCAAGAACTGAGGGAACCTAGTCAACATCCCAATCTTGGCTTCTACTATAAATTCATTTAAAGAGGTAGGGTAATCCCACAAAAGTTTTCCATTGCCTTATTCTTTGAGCTTGAAATAGAGAGGGCAAGGAGACATAGGTGGATGCAAATTGCCAAATCAAAAGGAGTGGAGGATGTAGGCCATATGGAGGAAAAATTGAAAGAGGTGGGTAGAGAGCTAAGAAACATAAGGCACAAAGAGGCAATGATGAAATCTTAGTTAGAAGCAAAGAATGCATGGCTAAGAGGATAGGTACAAGAATGGGAAAGCTAGTTGGAAACTATGGCCATTATCCTTGGAGCCAATCCAATGCAAGATGCCAGAAAAGTCTTATGCCTTGTATCTCAAGGAATAATGGCTACAATTCCAAATCATGACTTTAGCACAAAGAGGCACTATGCCCTTCCAAGAGTCTAAAAAATTTATTGATCTCTGTGATCAAAGCATCTTGGAAGATAGAGAAAAATTTTCTAAGTTTTACCTACACAAGTTGGCCTTGACAAATTTGAATGTGTGGGACCCAAATTCAAAAATAGAAGACTTATAATTGATGGCCTTAGCATCATGGATGAATCATGTTGAGGCAAGAGCTACAAAGATGAAAAAGGTCATGACAAGAGAAGAGACAGAACCCCTCATGATCAGATCTAAAAAATATAATCCAATGGCTGTCATCAACACCCACAACTTCATTCCAAATGATCCTAAGCTTGCACCTAGGTACCTTGCTACACAAGAACAAACAATCACACACTTTGAAGATATGTTTAGATTGCTAGGAGATGATGACATGCAAGCTTTCCAAAGGAGGTGGAACACATTTCCTCACAACCTAAAAATCAGAGAATACCATTCTCCTTAGAGAATGAGAGAGGCACTAAATAGAACACCCATGTATAAGCAAGCTCTACCAAGAATCAAAGTCAATTGACTTTGCTTGAGACTCAGTACACCAATGCTTTTAGGAATGTTGGAAGGGAGGAGAGAAGAAGAAGAAAGAAATAAGTTGGAAGAAATAGATAGGAAGGTAGGATTTTATTAACAAAAAGAGGAGACTAGAGTAGAAGCATGGGATGTTAGGGAGGCCACAAGAGCAATGAAGGACATGGATATAGATTAAGTTGCTCAGAGGATGAGCAACACTACCAGTAGGGGGTGATGATGAGCCTCATCATTGGGTAACTATATGGACCTTAATACAACTCCAAGCTTCCTAAAATCAACTCTTCTCATAATTCCTTACATGTTTTAATTATATTTTTCTTAATGAGATGAGTAAAAGTAAGATGTCTAATGTGCATTGATTACAGGTTTTTGAGAGAAAATAATGGAAATTTTGGCTAATCAAGGTGTAGGAACTAGAAGGAGGAAAGAAGGAGGGATTATAGGAGATGGAGCTTCCTCATTACATCCTCACTCATTCAAATATCCATGAATCAAATCACACTAGCTCGGAGTTGCAAGCAACCGAGTCATGGAGATCATGGGCAGTCGAGCCAATGGCAGTTAAGAACCCATTAATGTTGAGTTTGGGAGCTAAGCCTCCCTAGATTTATGGAAGTTGTTGGAGACTTCAGTTGTATAAATAGGGATGCTTATAGCCTCATTAGGATTCATATTTTTTTATGTAAGAACACTAAGCATTTTCAAGTTAGAGGATTGTGGCAAAAGACTGTTATGTAATTTTTGTTATGATAATGAGAATGATAGCTTCCTTGATGCATCACTAAGTTTACTCAGAGGGTTGAAGCTCTTGGGTTAGGAATCAACCTTAGCAGTAGAGGTTCCTCTTATTTTACTTGTATCCTTAGCTTATTTCATAGATTAACTTTTGAATTGATGTTGCCATTGTTTCATTGCAAGTAGTGGTGAATTTGATTAGTTTGCTTCCATTTTTGCATAGCTTTAGCAATAGCTTTAGAGAGATAAAGGAATACCAAAAATGATGATAGCAGGTGGATTTGGTGTCTCTTCTCTCTTCAGGGACCATGGTTGAGGAAAAACTCCTATTCAGCCCCAAAAAGACAGAATTTAGATTTCTTATGGAATTTAGGGTTTTTTGCTAATTAGACCAGCACCTTTTCATTTTTCAAGAATTGGTTTTAGTTGTTCTCTCTAATATTTCCAGCTTTGTATTATATCTCATGGTGTTTCACAATATTTTGCAAGTATTTCCATTCATGAACTAGGCAACTAAATAATGGAATTCTGTTTGCTTATGTTGATTGGAAATATTTCTTGTTTGACATGATCCATGGGTAAATACTAGTGTTGTATGTATTTTAGGAGTTTCAATAGTGCAAGAAGGTCTCATGTTAGTAGCCCCAACCTAACTTCATTCATCCATGATCAACAAAAACCACTAAGTCCATCAAGCAATTAATCATTTCCTAAGAACAACTTTCCAGGTTTGTTGATCAAATGCAACCATCTCAAAAACATTGGTTTGAGCTCTGAGGAAGTCCTAGCCACTCCCTTGCCTTATTTATTCCATCATCCAACTTCCCTAAACCTTATACCACCTTGCAAACTCCTCCTTATGCTTTTGGCTAGATCACGGAGGAGCATTAGGACATCTTGCAAGTGCATTAGGACATCCTGTAGGATGACCTGAAGTGGCCTTTCTTGAGGTTGATTTGAAGAAAATGCAACTAAAAAGTTAGGAGAAGACCCCTATTTGCCTCCTAAGACATGTGACCCTTCACAACAATCTCTAACCCACCTTCCATACCACCAAAAAGATTTAGCATTCACATTTTCACAAAAAAGGGACAAAAAGGAAAAAAGAGTTATTGTGTTCATTCATATGCACAATAATAAAGTGTTTTATTATCTGAGATTGCATGCCTAGGATAGTTAAGATTACACATGTGCTAGCTTAGAATTATTGTTAAGCAAGATATCTTAACAAATAGTTAGATGAGTGGTGTGTTTAAAGAATTTATTTCAGTCTTTCATTCCTATAGTAGACAATGTTTCAATTCTCTCAATTAGGGTAGAATTCCCCTTTCTTCAGTGGTAATCAAATTTCTTCTAAATAAATAGAAGGTTGGTTTGAGAAACCATAGTGGTCTATCTCCAGCTCAATAGTGACAAATATTGGACCCATTACATATGCTTGTGTATACGACACTGTAACCTCCAAGTTTGTATGAACCCCAGGTTAATAAACTAAAGTTGGTAGCCCCAAGAGTTGCAACATTCTTGCTACAATACTAGTGCTCATCATCCTTCCACTCATTCTCCCACAAGAGCGGTGATGTAGAGGTTGCAACCATAGGATTTTATAGGTTAATATCTACTTAACTAAAAGAAATAGTGAACTTCTTGGAATCAAGAAGAAACATAAGTACAAGAAGAGGGACCAAAGCCTCTAGGTTGGGCCCAAACCCAAGGGTCTCATCCCTCTAAAACTGACATAAATGAATCTTAAAATCCAAATTATAATTATAGAAAAGTGCACGTCTAATACATCACATAAAACTTGAAAATAACAACTTGAAGCTTGAAGCTCAATAGCTACACCTAGTTGAACAAAAATTCTAAATCCTAATGTGCTCTTTTTCAATTTTATTTATACAAAAGGGAAGTTGAAGTAGCTCCCTTGAAAGTGGAAGTCATTCCCTCCTTGATCCCAAAAATTTTGGATCTTGTCCCTGTTAATCTCCACTTGGGCTAGGAGTCACTCAGCTTCTAATGCACTTGAACTAGTTAGAGACGATATGGTGATCCCGAGCCAAGTTTAGGGAGTTAAGGAGGTGGAACAATCCCCTAGATTCTCTTCTACTTGTCTCCATCAAGCCCTGCATAGTATTAATGTAAAAAATTGTTCATTCTCCTACAATTAAACCACATTAGGCCATATACTATGACAAACAACTTTTACTCCTCTTACTAGGCATAATGTAACAAAAAATATGAATTAATGTAAGAAAATGATAGTTTTAAGGTTGGAGGATGGCATATTGATATTCAAAATGTGCCTATTGATGGGAATCCTCACTGAGAAGGAAATATTTTGACATAATTAGGTCCTTCACATCCCCTATGCTATAGTAGAGGTTTTCCTACTTGGTCAAATTCATGTTTATTCAACTATTCTTTAGGCTTCGGTTCACATGGTGTCTTAGATTTTTGTTGCAATCTTCCTGAAATTTTATTATAATGGTTTTTTATGGACCCTTGAAATTTGTGGATTTTATACCCTTAGAATTCTATGAATGTTTTTGTCCTTTCTTATCTGTCCATCTCCTATTATTACCCCCCTTCTGCTTCATTTGCTGGTAGCATATTTAAGCCTTCCAAGGAGCTTCATCCATAGTTTTGGGGTTGTCAAATTTTAAACATTCTTTCATCAATATTGGAGGATTACCGATAAATAATTGTACCTTTTGTTTTTCCTCTTGTATATAAGGAACACATCTGAGTAAGGATGTAAACTTTCTTATAAACTCATCCATGGAAAGGTGTCCTTGTTTAAGATCGTGGAACTCCTTTTTCGTTTCTTCATAGAATAATTTTGTTTGGTATTTGTTTGTAAAATGCCCTTGGAAGTTTTCCCATGTTAGCTCATGTTCATTAATACCTTGTATTGTCTTAGCCCCTTCCCACCATAACATCAATTTGCGTTGTAACTAGTAAATCGCTAACCTAGCCTTGAAGTTGTTATCAAACTCATAAATCTAAAAATATTTGTTCATATTAATTAACTAAGCTTAAATATCTTCTTCTACCTCACCATCGAATGTAGGGGATTTAATTTTCTTGAATTCTCCATATAGTTAAGTTTTCTGTCACTTAGGGTCCTTTGTGAGTACACACATTGTGAGATTCCACCACATTATTGTTAGGTCCCTATAATACTAAGGTATTCCCCTTATTTTTCTTGTTAGTATATCACCCTTTTGTTATTTTGTTTCCCATGTTTCCCCCGTGTTTTATTGTTGTGACCCATAGAATCCCATTATTGTTATTGTTTTTCCCTTACATTATTATTGTTATGCAGGCTCTAATTATATTATGACCCCTTATACTACTATATATACCAAGGACGTCTTATGATTTGTATCATCTAATATTTTTTTATTTATGTAATATAAATGAGGTTCTCACCTTGAACAGGCTAATTTTCAAGTCGTTGATCTATATTTTCCTCTATTTTGTGAGCTCCATGAATAAAATTTTGTATTAGAGCTTTGGATTCCATGCTTCCATTTCTTCAAATGGGTCATCCTAGCATTTCACTATAGCTTTTTTAGATGAGGCTTCAGAAGCTAAAATTTCAACCATGTGGAGCCATAATATTTGTCAACTTCATGTACACATTTTAGATCTTTTCTCGTTATATTTTCAGAGATATAATCCGAGGAAGTTATGATTTTTACATGCTCCATAATTCCATCTCAAATAGGTGACCTACAGAAAATACTCATAACTTTATCTTGAAGCATCAGATTTGGATTTCATAAAAAAATATAAATTTGAACAAAGTTTAGTTTTTATCTTTTCATTTTTAGGTCCAATGGTCAAAACAATGGGACATGGCACTCTGTACAAGTTTTCTCTACTTAACTAATGTATAATTAGGTCATCATGGTAGATTGGGTATAACTCTTTCTTGAAGAATCAAATCTAAGTCTGACATGTGGGGTTTGAGATAAGAATTAAAGGGCCATAACAAGATGAATGTTTAGACATTAGATATCCAAAATTATAGATATACAATTGCTTCAATATCAAGCCCCTAAAAAGAAATAAAAAGGTGTGTATTATTTTAAATTTTGCATAATGGTTGTTTCAAAAATGAGTTTGAAGTTATTCAAAGGGAATAATGATGCATATATGTCGGTATTTGGTTCTAAAACTCCCAAAAAAGAAATTCTACAGTGATTAATCCCTCAAAAATCTCTACTTGATTGATGAAGAGGATGAATTGAAACGTGATATATCAAAATTACAGGACCCAGTGCAACAAATTTCACTTTCACAAGCATAAAGAAAAGATGAACTAAAAGGGGACATGGATGGCTTAAAAGGGGACATGGATGGATTAAAGGGGGACATGGATGGCTTAAAAGGTGACATGGATGCTTAAAAGCATAAATAAAAGGAAACATGAATGGTTTAGAAGAAAACATGGAAGGATTGACAATGTTACTACAATAAATGCTTCCAAATGGTGAAATGGTATTCCATGAAACTCATGAGAAAAAAAGAAGAATATGAATTATGATTTTATAGACCCTAATGTTGTGTTTAAGACCCACCAAATTCTAAAAATATATATGAGGAAGTTGATGGAAAGGATTTGGTATTGTGGATACTACATATGGAGCAATATTTTGATCTCCATGACGTGCAACACACATAAAAGGTACACATTGCATATTTATATTTATAATCCAATTAGTTTGTATGGTATTGAATGTTTTGTTCTCATAAACCAATTTTCAGCCGGTAAATTTTTGTAGAGGAAATGATATCACATTATTAGGGTACAAAGAGAAACACATTCTTTAGCCAGTTGATAAATCTCAAACAAAAGGGTTCAATGGCGGAGCACATTGAGGACTTCAAAAAATTAAATATCAGGGTCACTGATATTCTACACGATCATAGGGTTGATGTCCCCATAGAGAATTTTAAGGATAATATCCAACATGAAGTTCTCCTTTGGGAGCTTGATTCATTAGAGAAGGCAATCACGGTTGCAAAAAAAGTTGAAAACACCATTATGGTGACAAGGAAGTCTACTACTCATAACTATAAATATGGAAGTCTTTCTTTTCCTAGCCTTCCATAACCTACAATTTTTATGCCACAAAAATTGAAGGAAAACAAAGAAAAATGACTTTGTTACAATTGTGATAAAAAATACACTAAAGGTCAGAATTGTGTTCGGAAGAAACTATTCTACATAGATTGTGAAGAGGAGGAAGAAAAGGAACAAAAAACATCAAAAGAGGAGGATGCACACTGGAAACTAACCCTAGAGAAAGAAGAAATTAATCAAACCATATGTTCTAATGCATTGTCAGGAATTACCACTACTCAAAATCCCAATATACTATAAGTATTTATTAAGAAGAAAAATTTAATAATGTTTATTTATTCGTGTAGTACCCATAATTTTATTCATTCTAAGATAGACAAGGAATTGTATTTCTTCCTATATCAAGCACAAGAGCGTCAAGTGATGGTTTCAAATGCAGGAACTATAAATTTCTTAGGGAAATGCCATAATATGAAGCTAACTATGGGGGAATATGTATTAAATTTTCCAATGCTTTCCATTCCAATGGGTGGTGTTGATGTTGTACTAGGAGGCCAATGGTTACAATCTTTGGGGACGATAGCTTTTAATTTTCAAGAAATTTTCTTGGTTTTTTCTTAGGAAGGAGAGGAAGTTGAATTAATGGGTATTGGAGGGAAATCATGAATGATAATCATCTCTAATGGAATGAAAATTCTTTATAATAAATAAAAACGAGGCATAATTACATAATTATGCTCACTAAAGGTTCAAACATCAAAATCATCTATTTCTATAGATCTCCAAAAAGTCTTGGACAATCATTCGAAGGTATTTGAGACACCCAGAGGTCTCCCACCTATTTCTGACCATGATCATGCTATTCATTTGATTCCAAGAAGTGTTCCTTCAAACATCATAACTTAAATATATCCTTATGCCCAAAAGAGTGAAATTGCACATATGGTTGTAGAAATGCTAGAGGCTGGTACAATTCAACCTAGTCAAAGTTCTTTCTCTACTCCAGTAGTATTGGTGCACAAGAAGGATGGATCATGGTGTATGTGTCTAGATTATAGGGAGCTCAAAAAGCTCACTATTAAAGATATATTTCCCATTCCTGTCATTGATGAATTTTTGGATGAATTACGTGGAGAAATTTACTTCACGAAGCATGATCTTCATTGAGGATATCATCAAACTAGAATGAATATTGAATACATTACAAAAAAAACATTCAAAACTCATGGGGGCCATTATAAATTTTTGGTCCTTCCTTTTGTCCTTACTAATGCACCTTCCACATTTGAAGGTTTCATGAATTCCATTTCTGAACCATTCCGCATAAAATTTGTCTTAGTATTTTTTGATGATATATTAATATACAAGTAGTCTTGAAAGGATGATGTTCAAAATGCTGACAGGGTGCCAAAACTATTAGAGGAGAAACAATTATATGCAGAAACCTCCAAATGTTTCTTTGGAGTACAAGAGGTGGAATATTTGGGTCATATTGTATCTCATGAGGGTGTTAAGGTAGACCATAACAAAATTAATTCCATTAAGGAATGGAAAATCCCCACAACCATAAAGAATCTTCAACGATTTGTTGGGCCCACAAGGCATTATCAGATGTTTGTTAAGAATTATGGGGGAATAACAACACCTCTGACAATTGTTTTGAAGAAAGATGCACTTTTTTGCACTCCAAAAGCATCTAGTGCATTTGAACATCTTAAAGGAAAAATGTGCCAAGCACCAGTCTTAGCTACGTGAGAATTCACAAAAACATTTATTGTGGAATGAGATTCCTTAGGAAACGGAATTGGCATTATTTTAATGTAAGAAGGAAGAACCATTACTTTTGAATGTTTTCCAATAAAATGAAAGTATTAACACAAACCTATTTATGAGAAGGAAATGTTAGCAATACTAAATGCACTAATGCAATGGAGACCTTACCTAATTGGAGTACACATCAAGGTAAAAAAAAAAACATGATAGCCTTAAAAAATATTTGGAACAATGTTTATATTTAGAAGAGTAGAAAAAAAGGGTCACAAAGATGTTGGGTTATGACTTTGAAATCATATACATAAAAGAGAACAAAAATGTTGTTGAAGATGCACTCTCACAAAAAGGTAATGATGTGGAATCATTTCTTTGCGCCATGTATATTATCCAACTTGATTGGGTAACCAAAGCAAGGGATTAATGGAAGAATGATGAAGAGGTATGGAAACTTATTCAAAAGTTGTAGCAAGATCCTAGTACATTTGATACATTTAGTTGGAAAAATGATTCATTATGGTATAATGATCAATTATATATTTATAAGAATTCATAAATCAAGTAAAAGTTTCTTTTTGAATTGCATACCTCCCACTTAGGAAGGCACTCATGATTTTTAAAAACTTACCATGGGATCAAGAAGGATCTTTTTTTCAGATGGAATTAAATATGATATTCAGAAGTTTGTACATAATGTTTGGTTTTACAAAAAAATGAAGTTGAGACAATTAAGACCATAGGTTTGTTAAAACCTTTAGTAATTCAAGGTCAAAATTGGGAGGAGGTCTCAATGGATTTTATCATAGGTTTGCCCAAGTCTAAAGAAAGAGCCTCATCATGGCGGTAGTTGATATACTAACCAACTATGCACACTTTTGTGGATTATCTCGTCCTTATAAATCTAGTACAATTGCTACTATATTTATGGAAACAATTCAAAAGATACATGGAAACCCAAATATTATTGTTACTGACAAAGATGCCATTTTCACTAGAGACTTTTGGATAAAATTATTTTCTTATCTTGGTACTGAATTATCTCATAGCTCATGTTATCATCCTCAATCTGATGGGAAAAACGAGATAGTGAACAAATTTTTGGAAGGATACCTTTGTTGCTTTGTATATGATAAACAAACACAATGGGTCAAGTGGTTACCTCTAGCTAAATGTTGTTATAACACTTCCTTCCATATTGCAAAAAAAACGACCCCATTTATGGAACTTTATGGATACCATCCACCATCCATCACATCATCTTTAAGAGGAAAATATAAGGTTTAAGCAATGTAAGATCACATCTAGCATCAACAACAAGTTCTACAACTCTTAAAGGATAACCTCACTTTGGAGAAAAATCAAATCAAACAATAGGCAGATCAACATCGTAGTGAAAGAATTTTTTATTTAGGTGACTGGGTATTTTTATGTCTACATACATACAAACAATGCCCCTAAAGCAAGATAATATGGATAATAAATTATCACCCAAGTAAGATGGTCCTTACAAGGCATTGCAAAATATTGGTACTATGACATACAAATTTGAGCTTCCTACATCTTCCCGAGTACGCCCAGTTTTCCATGTTTCATGGTTAAATAAGGTTATCGATGACTAGATGTCATTTCAAACAGTCTTGATAGAACTTGAAAAAGAAGGAAAAAGAACATTTGAGCCTGAAGTAGTCACAAAAATAACAACTTGACAACTACAAACTTAATTAATTTTAGACTATCTCATTAAATGGAAGAACTTACCCACTGAAGATTCCAAAGGGGAAGATGATAATTTATGCAGAAGCATCTCAAAGTACTCAAATGTTAACGAAAATACTTTTTTGGAGGAGAGAGGCATATTGGGTCCTTATAATACTAGTGAATTCCCCTTATTGTTATTATTAGTGTATCTCACTATTGTTATTCTTGTTCCCATATATCCCCCATGTTGTCATTATTGCGCCCCATAGAAGTTGGCTATTGTTATTTTTCTTCCATTACTTATTATTGTTATGTAGGATATAACTATATTATGACCCCTTAAACTCATATATGTACCAAGGAGGTCTTATCATTTTTATCAACAGTTAATTTTTCATTTATGTAATTTAAAGGAGGTTTCCCACTGAGCGAGACTAATTTTCAAGTCGTTTATCTATGTTTTCTTCTATTGTGTGATTTGGTTGCATAATAGTTATCTTCTTGATCACCTTTATATTTTGGGTTGTTATACCTTAGTCTGTGATCCCTAACCCTATTTCCATGATCAGGGTTTTGGATGGGAGGATTATGCTGTTATCAATCTAAAATAATTCTCATGATCCTTTCTTGTTCTTGCATCAACCTTTCATTATCATCCTTCATATTTCCATCTCATGATGTTTTTCAAATATTGTAGCATTTGTATTTGAGGTTAGCTTCAGTGAAAAACCTGAAATACAATGAAAAAACCTGAACATCCAAAAACCTAACCCTGGGAGATGAAGCACCAAAAATTTGTAGGCCCCGTTGGGGTAAATTACTACATCAATTTCTCGGGGTGGTAACATTGACATAAACTATATGTTTGACACATATGATACCTCATTAGAAAGAGATATCTAACTACTAAAATGTTTAGCTGAAAACTTTAGACAAGTCCTAAATTTTCTTATTTTCCAAAAAATACATTGTTTAGGGCCTGAAAATAGCGGCAAAAAGTCAGAACTTGAAAATCTGCCAAAAGTAGTAAATTGTACTATAATTAAAGAAAACTAGATGAAAAAATGATGGGGGTCCAAGTGGAATAGGTGGGTAGCCACCTGGATCACTCCTCCCCCCTTAGGAAGTAATGGTCCCCATTGTTTTGAGTTCCTCCATGAGATGAGGAAACTTCTACAGAACTTGGTCCTTAGTGAGTCACTTGACTTGGTGAGGGAGTCGATTATCTTTGACAACCCGATATAGTCATATATTGTTCTGGTGGGTGTTCTTGATTTGCATGTCCATGACCTGATTATTTGTGGCCTACTCCATGCAATATAAGTTTAGCTATGTTGGTGTGAGTTGTTCTGCAATATATGATGTGTCTAGTAATGGTGAAAAGTATGGCGGAAGGAAGTATATCAACCCATTGAGTATAGGTGTTTTGAGGGTCTGATCAATCAAATGGTTGACCTGATATTGTAACAAAACCCCTATGAGTGAGGAGAAGATATGACTATATTATTCCATGACCTTATGGACCTACCTCTGCTATGTGGAGGAACCTTTCCTAGGGGTCATGAATGTGGCCATGATGTTTCCCTTACTTTGAGAGTGGATGAAAAAAAAAGAAATTCCTAGTTTGGGATATGATATTACTGCATTTCTTAGCCGGTATCAAAGACATGGCAGTAGGAATGGCTACCTCTAATATTCTGTATAACTTACTACCTAAAGAAATAATAAAAATGAGAGGCCTCAACTCATAGACAGTGTAATGCTTATAGAACTATGGTTAGCCTAATAATACATCACAAACTTCATGACAAGAAACATCACACAGTACCTCATCCATGAAGGGTTTGATGTTATAGGGAAGATGAAAATGCTAGATGACGTAAAGATCTTAGCCTTGGTGGAGCCACTTGATGGTGTATGGTTGTGGGTATGGTGTGGTTGCTAGGCCTAGTCGCTTAGTGACCTTTGCTGAGATGGGGTTATTTTGGCTCCCTCTATCGAAAATAAACTAGAGTGGAGACCCCTTCACCCATATTTGTGAGTGGATGAGACGCTCCCCTTATTCTAGACATTTAGGTCCAATTTTCTAGATATTGTTGGTTGCAACAGTGGCACTCAGCTCCACATAATTAATTTTCTTCCCTTTGTCATCCCCCAGGTCTAGTTATGACTCAGAGTCAGAACATGCATATAAATTTAAAGCCTTCAGTTCGGCCAGGAGTGGCTACTTGGGTCAAGAATCTCTTGTGTCGTGAGTGGTGCTATTATGGAACTCACATAAATTTCTTTTTTCCTTCTTTGTCTCCACGGTGTTGTAATTTTCTTATAGCTTCAATGGGTTTTCCTTGATTACCCCACTTTGGATTTGTTCTTTTTTATGCGATTTGGGGGTGCCTTTCTCTTGCTTTGGATTCACAGATAAAAAGTTTCACTTCTTCTGCTTAAATTTCTCGTTGATCTTAACCATGTACCAATAAGCGGTGCCAACAGAAGAGATTTCCAGGAACTCCATATTGTCTTGGATGCATTAGTATAGATAGTTTCAGTACTTAAGTACCAAATGGTGTATATAATCCTTGATACCCAAATTTGTGTGAAGGGTATGAAAAATATTTGTGAACTATGGCATGTCTTTGTCCTTTTGCTACCACAGTGTGGTCCAATTTATGTAGTTACATCGACAGCTCGTAATAGGGTAATATTGTTCCTTGATGGTGTCTCTGAAATAATTCGAAGAGTGTGCTCCCTTTAATCCCTCTACTCATAGTAGGTTTCCCACTAGTCCTTGATGCGGGGAGAAATGTTAGGCCCCTACACTACTAGTGTAACCCATTATTATTATTAGTGAAACCATATTATTATATTATTAAGCCAATATAGTCCCCATGTTGTTATTATTATGTGTTATAGAAGCCCACTATTGTTATTGTTGTGCCCCTACAATACTATTGTTATGTAGGCTCTGATTGTATTGGGAACCCTTAGACTCCTATATATAGAAATGTGGTCTTGTCATTTGTATCATCCAAGAATTGTTCATTTGTGTAATGTGAATGAGGTTTCCCCCTAGAAGAGGCTAATTTTTAAGTCATTGATCTATCTTTTCTATCTTTTTGTAAGTTGGTTTTATAACATTTGGTATCAGAGCTTTGGATTCTAGGGTTTCGTTGCTCCAAACAGGTCATCATGGCATGTTCTCTATAACTTTTTCTCTATGAAGTATCAAAAGCTAAAAGAAAACCCCATCTGAGCCGAAATTGTTCTACACATTGGGTCTGAATTTTAGAACTTGTCTCGCTATATTGTTAAATATATGATCTGAGGAATTTATGGTTTTTGCAAGCTCCAAAATTCCATCTAAAATAGGTCATCGTGGAATTTCCGCTATAATTTGTTTTCTACGAAGGTTTAGACTATAAAATTAAAAATAATTTGAGCTGACATATTTGTGAAGCTAGGGCCTAAATTTTAGATCTTGTTTCTCTATATTTGCAGAGATATGGTCCACGAAATTTAGGGTTTTTGTAGACTCCCGAATTACATTCGAAACAAGTGACCTTGGGAAAATCGTCATAACTTTCTCTCTGAGAACCAGATTGAAATTTCATTTGAATTTATAGAAAGAGAACGTACTGTAATTTTTGGTATATCTGTTTCAGGTCTAGAGGTTGAAACAATGACAGGTGGTAGGTCGTACAAGTTCACTCTACTGAACCAATCTATAATCAGGTCATGGTACGCGATCTGGAATAACTCTTTATTGAAGAATCCAATATTGATCAGACTAGTGTGGTTAGAAAGAGGAATGAGAGGGCTACCACAGGTGATAATTTTAGAACTTGAATATCTGAAAT
This sequence comes from Pinus taeda, assembly GCA_000404065.3. NCBI lineage: Eukaryota > Viridiplantae > Streptophyta > Pinopsida > Pinales > Pinaceae > Pinus > Pinus taeda. The sequence continues at coordinate 68,784 of APFE030285822.1, forward strand.
TATAGAGTTACAGTCATTTAAATATCGAGCTCCTAAGAGCAAGGAAAATAATGACTCGAATCAAGAAAATAGAAACACCTAGTAAGCAAAATTTGATGGATGATTTGAAGAGTGAGATCGATGCAAAGAAAAATAATTTTATATGATCCATGGAAGCTAATAGCGATGGTATGGAAGAATATTAAGAAAGGAATGGAAGATTTGAATAAATACATGGAAGGTTTGAAGGAAGGTGGGACAAACCTGCTACAAGAAAGGCCTCCTAATGAAAAGAAGGTAGTAGAGGAAACTCATTATGAGAAAAAAATGTTAATCATGATTTCATAGAATGTAACATTAGATTGAAGACCCACCATATTCCAAATATCGATATGAGGCAATTTGATGGTAAGGATCCATAACCTGGATACTACAAATGGATAATATTTTGATCTAGATGTGTGACTATTACAAAAGGTACAGATTGCATATTTATATTTAGGACTGAATCAATTTTTATGGTATAAAGGGATTTTTTCTCGTAAACCACTTGTCACATGGTCAATTTTCATGGAGGAAATGGTATCACATTATGAGGATACAAAGAGAAATACCTTCTTTAGCCAATTGGTAAATCACAAACAAAACGTTCAACAACAGAGCACATTGACGACTTCCAAAAATTGAATATAAGAGTAAATGATATTCTAGAGAAGTAGAGGATTGATGTCTTCATAGGGACTTTACAGGATAATATTCAACATGAGGTTCATCTTCGGGAACCTGATTGATTGGAGAAGGCATTCACGCTGGAAAGAAAAGTTAAAATCAAAATTGTGGCAACAAGAAATCCTATCAATCACAATTATAAAGATGGAAGTGTGGTTGCTCCTAGCCTTCAACAATCTACAAGGTTGAAACCACAACAATTGGAAGAAAAAGGAGAAAAAGGCCTTTGTTACAATTATGATAGAAAATACACTAAAAGTCATAAATGTGCTAAGAATAAATTATTTTACATTGATTTTGAAGAGGAGGAAGAAAAGGATCAAGAAATGTCAAAAGAAAGAGATATACACTAGGAACCAACCCTAGAGAAAGAAGAAATGAGTCCAACCATATCTTGTAATGCATTGGTAGGAGTTACCACTCCTAAAACTCTCAAGATAAAAGGAGATATCAAGAAGAAAAGGGATAACCTCACTTTCGCACATATTCGAATGAAACGACATGCAGTTGAACATGGCAGCGAAAGAAGTTTTGATATAGGTGACTGGGATATTTTTACGAATACAACCATACAAAAAATTGTCCCTTAAGCAAGCTAAGAAGGATAATAAATTAATACCAAAGTGTTATGGTCCTTACAAGGTGCTACAAAATTTTGGTACTATGGCATACAAATTGGTGCTTCCTGCATCTTCTCGAGTGCCCCCAGTTTTCCATGGTTCATGCTTAAGGAAGGTTATAGGTGACAAGATCCTAGTTCAAAAAATATTGTCAGAACTTGACGAGGAAGGAAAAATCATATTGGAACCTAAAGAAGTCATGGAAACAAGAACCTGACAACTACGAAATCGACCAATTTCACAGTATCCCATCAAGTGGAAGAACTTACCTGCTGAAGATTCCACATGGGAGGAGGAGAATTTTATACAAAAGCATCTATAACTACTCAAGCATTGAGGACAACACTTTTTGAAGGAGAGGGGCATATTAGGTTCCTATATTACTAGTGTAATCCCTTATTGTTATTAGTGCAAACCCCTTATTGCATTATTGTGCCCATATAGTCCCCATGTTGTTATTATTATGCCCCATAGAGGCCAACTATTGTTATTTTTGTGCCCCAAAAATATTATTGTTATGTAGGCTTTGATTGTGTTTGGACCCCTTAGAATCCTATATATAGAAACGAGGTCTTGTATTTTGTATAATCCAAGAATTATTCATTTGTGTAATGTAAAGGAGGTTTCCTCCTCAAAGAGGTTGACTTTTAAGTCGTTGATCTATCTTTTATATCTTTTTGTGATATGGTTTCATAACATTAACAAGAAATTTTGAGGAATGCAAAAGTAGTCTTCTCCCTATTGAAAAAATTATGAACTAAAATATATCCTTCGAAAATATTTAACAATTTATTGACGACATCTACATCTATGTGGCCTTCAAATATTGGAATGTCAAAGTGGACTACTAATTTAAAGGGAGTGGTGCTTCCAGGGTGGTTGTTGGATGAAGATGTGTCTCCCATGCATATCCACCAAAGGAACTAGCCAAATTTTTCCATCATCACATTCCTTTATCGCTCATGGGGTTGTTCAAGTAATATTTTGAAAGGATCTCCTCCTCCCTTGTTTGTCTTTTCCTTTGCCATGGGAGGTTGTCAGCGTCTGCGAGGTCAATCTTGTAAAGGTTCAAATAGTTCAAGCCATAACTCTTTATAACCTAACCTCATTAGTGACACAAAAAAAAAATGAAACAGAAGGAAACTATAGTACCACTAATCCAGATTTATGAAGGAACGAAATGAAATACATATATAAACATAAACCCAAAGATATAATGAAAACAAAACTTCAATTTATTAATAAAAATGCACTGAAAATTATTTACATGCGTTCTAAAAAATATTAAAATGACTCTTGAAATACTATCTATTATTTGGAACAATGGGAAAACCTAAACATCGAAAAACCTAACTCTAGGAGATGAAGCGCCAAAAATATACGGGCCTCGTTGCGGTAAATTGGTAGACCAACTTCCTAGGGTCGTAACTTTGGCATATGATATATGTTTGATGCATATGATACCTCATTAGTTATATCTGAGGACTAAATTTTTTAATAAAATTACCAATCAAAGTCTATGGTTTTAAAATTGTCCAAAAAAAATTGTTTAGAGCCTTAGAATGGCTCCGAAAGTTCAGTACCCAAAAAAATACCAAAAATAGTAAATTATGCTACAATTAAGGAAGCTGAAAGAAACAATTGTGAGGTTCCAAGGGGAGGAGGAATATGGCCACCACTATCCACCTAGATCAATCCTCCCCCCTTACGAAGCAATGGTCCCCACTACATTGAGTGCCTCCATGAGATGGTGAAACTTCTACTAAATCATTCCCGCGTGAGCCACATGCCTTGGTGCAAGAGTTGGCTAGCTTTGGCAACCCACTACAATGGGATCTTCTACTGGCGAGTCTTCTTGATCTACATGTCCATGATCTAATTAGTTGTGGCGTGTTCCATGCAATATACATTTATCTTTATTAGTGTGAGTTTTTCTGCAATGTCTGATGTGTACGATAATGGTGGAAAATATGGCCAAAATTAGTCTACATTGGACACTAGGTGCAAGCATGACACATGTCTAACTAACAACTAATTTTGTTTATTTATTTTAATATGAAATAACTAATTAGTGTTTATATATATTTACATCACTTATGTTGTTATTATGTATTTTCTTTGCATCAATACTAGCTTAATATGGATATCAACTCTATTAATGAAATTAACCAAACCACTACTAATTGATGTTTCGTTTCCCTTGTATTTATCATTCTCGTGGTCTCTTAAAGGATCATATGCCTTTACCATCTATCCCCCTTAACACATTTCAACTTCTAGAATCATAAGTAATTTTAATCCCATGGCACCATGTATGATTATTCTTTTACCTGCAAGCTAGAGCTTATAAATCCAAACCTTAATGATATGGACCCTCCATCTGTACAAGGTAGATTATAATTACTTCGGTTGCCTGAATGCATCACGTTATGGTTTATTGCTTTAAGTGGAATATTTATTATCAATATCTCAAAAATGGTGCGATACATATAATATGTATGGTAAAATTTGTGATATTGGAATTCTGACCCTTGCCCTCAAGTCAAATAAATCCACATACTATCACTACACCTGGCCTTCATGTGAATTTCAGGAATGGGGTTCTACGAATGGTGGAGATTGAACCTCTTCAATCTGAGGGTCAAAAACACATTCCACTAACCTTACCCTTATCTCTATTTGTTACACTTTCCTCATTTGCTTCTAGGCAGTCTTGGAGGGGTGTCAAGCTTCTTAGCATCATCATGAGGGCTTCCTTCATTATACTGGCATCTGTGTAATTTTTGTGTGATGGGGATGCCATCTGTGTTTGGCGAGATTATATGATAGAGGATCTTCTTCTATAACATCGCACCCTTCCTATCAATGCATACTTCATTTGGTAAGGTTAAATTATCCTCTTACAATGTTCTGTCTTTGATGCTAGGTTCAATTATACCCATTTTCAATATTGAATAGTTTGCCTATGATTTTCTCTCCTAGGGAACTTTATTATTTTTACCAATGCCAATTAGAGTAAGAGACAATCTCAATGTCCTATACCATCATGTTGTCATCAGTGAGCACCCTTGTCTTTATATCCTCTGCCTTATATTGGTCAGAATAGTATCCAACAATCTCTTTCTCATACAACATTTTCTTTCCTCGAGTTGGTTAGAATCTTAGAAGCACTATTTGACTCTAAACCTAGTTTGATTCCTTTTAAATATAGTGTCCCTTCAATACAGACCTTTTTTTTCCTAATTCTTTTAGCGAAAATTGTTCTACTAGGTGATTATAACTTTGTGTATATTCTTGGATCTAACTAAGAGAGGGTTTTATTTTGCATGATGGAGTCGACACAGATTATCTTTGACTTAAAGGTGAGTTCTCACTGCAGTATATGTATATATGTATATATTCATTTTGTTGTTATAACTTGTCCCTTTACAAGAAAACTAATTACACTTTCTTTCTGACCCATTTCCTTTTCAAGGGTGCAAGTACAGAAGCTACACTCATAATTATTTCTTGCATTATTCTTACCTAGGCATACAATACCACTAATTATGCCCTCTAATTGTTCCAGGTTAGTATAATATGGCTCACTCCTAAACCTACTTCTACTCATAATGGAATTTGTTATGTCTACTTTAATTGTATTTAGAATTTAAGATTGTATTATAATGTTACTAGAACAGTCCTCAAGAATTTTAATATAAGGACAACAGTTAGTATTATACCACATTTTTTTTTGTTTGCAAGGGAATCTAGCCCAAATAGAATATACTCTTATAATTTTTCAAGTACCTGTTGATTGGAATAGGAAGAGAACCCCAAGCTAAAAGGAAATTGGTTGTATTATAGAATTTTTTGATGGTTTTTCTAAATGGATTGTTGGCATCTTTAATGTATTATGAAGTAATTCCCTTCTAACATATGATTCATTACAGAAGTAGAATATTTATTTGATCCATGAATGTTATATATGCCCTAATTAGAGGTATTGTGTTGTGGTTTACTCCAATTTCTCTGTGTGTCATATATATGCATTACTACGCCATGCTATTTATTTAACTATCGTTTTCACTTATACATATGTGCTAATTTTTATTATACATTTTTCTTATATTTATTTCCATGAATATATGTATTAAACTCCCCATGTAACACATATGGTCACGTGTCTCCTATAGCACTTTCACCAGCTTCGTTCATGAATTCAGGTCTCAAGAAGGAAAGAGGGTTTATGGAAATTTTTCTATGTCACTACCCTAGCAATACTCTCATTATAATTAAGGTAGGGATTGAAAAGGAAAGCAAATTGTCACCAACCTAGTTAATCAAAACTCCACATTGAGGAAAGTTAGTATCAAATCTAATCTGCTCTAAAATTAATTTTTATCTAGACATAATCTATGAATTATGGAGTGTTGGATATTATAGATCTAAATTGAATATTTCTAGTCTCCAAGCCCATATTAGTTTGGACTAATGGTTTGCAATGCTTTTACACCTTTTTCAGTATTATCCATCTTTTTAAATATATATTTTCGCTAGTACACCTCTCTCAATCTAATTACCTTTTTCTCTAAGAATTAACTTTGTAAAAATCTAGGTATTTCTTTCCCAGTCTCTATGTGTTATATATATATATATATATATATATATATATATATATATATATATATATATATATATATATATATATATATATATATAATATATATATATATTATATATATTATATATTATATATATATATATATAGATATAAGATATAGATATAGATATAGATATAGATATAGATATGTATATGTATATGTATATATATATGTATATGTATATGTATATGTATATGATATGTAGATGTAGATGTAGATGTGTAGATGTAGATAATACCATTATCTCGAAAATAAAGTTCTCACCTAGGAAAATGTTTACTGTTGCCTGCGTCCATTCATATGAGATAATGGAAAGGATTTGTAACTTTGATACCATCTAGTCTCTTTTGATTTTCTTTTTTGTTTTTCAAATAAGATCTATTCCTTACAAAATTACATACAGTGAACTAAGGACTTCATGTACTAAAATAAATTTAATTTCCCTCGCTAAAGAATCAAAATTTATTTATAAAATTCATACTCTATAATTAATTTCGTCTATTTAATTCATCGCTGTATATGGCTAAATCATTTGAGGCTGTGCAAGTTTATAGTTTAGGATCCCTTGTTTTCTTTCTTTTTTTTCTTTTATTTTTTTAAATTTGGAATGATCTCCATTAAAAAATAACTACTATCCATGGCTCACATGAATGGTCATGGCCTATAAGATCAACTCTGTCTAATTTCCTTTATTATGTTCCTATCTACTTTAAACTCAATATTCCTATAGGATTCCTTCCTGTAAAAGAATTCTCACTTGGGTAGCACATCAAAAAAAACTTCATGTTCCACTCGATGTTTTTAACTTTCATCACAGTATGTAAACTAGTAACATTTAACAAATATGACTATTCCTACGAGTCACAAATATCGTCTGGTCTTAGAAGATACATGACCAAAACTTAATATGTGTTCATCATATTACATAAAGAAGACTTTGAATAGACCAAATACTTAACATATATATACATTGTTTACCTGCACTCAATCTAAAAATTTAAAATGCACAATTTCACTAACCAAGAAAACTAAATATAATGAGATTCCTAACCATAGCATCTTTTATAAACCACTTGGGAAGAACACAGTATCCTCCCAACCATGAACTAATCAATTAGATCCCCCTGAGCTGAGATTTTCATGCGATGGAATCAACAATCCCTTTCATTCCAAGATAATTTATTTGTATACATTTTCTTCCCTAGGAGATTTATCTTATCAGTGTCCCACTTTTCTTAGGTTTGCAAACCCACTCTCCTAGGTTTTCTTTCTTTCCTTTTAGAAAAACATGTTTTTCTCCTTTTTCTCTAATGCTTGCCTTTATCTTATCCATTAGTGATGCTTTCCACATTTTGGAAACAATCTCTTTACTCTAGCATTTCTTCCCCAAGTAGTTTCCCATTTTCCATTTATTAATGAAAATGTATTATTACATCATAATAAATTTACTACTCACATTCATTTCAACCAAATATAAATTTTATGCCATCAAGTACAATAATTCAAGCTAGATATAGTAATACATTACCATAAAAATGGAGGGCTATTAGATCTTCCCCAGCTTTTATTCGAATTCATCCTTGGTTTTCATTGTTTAATTGCTACACTTTTGAAACAATGTTGGATAGGCCTCTTGTATTTTGTCCTCTAGCTCCCAAGTAGCCTCCTCAGATGTAAAGCGCTTCCATTTGACTTTAACCCAAGTGATGACTTGATTTCAAGGCAAGCTCTCTTTCCCATCTCATATGTAGAGTGGCTCTTTCAAGAAATATCCGTCTGGTTCCACCTATATCGAATTCCAATCAATTATGTGAGAATTACCAAGCACATATTTTTTTAGAAAATACACATGAAAAACATTGTGTACTTTAATATGGTTGGATAATGCCATCTAATATGCTAACAACCCAATTCTTTCCAAAATATCAAAAGGCCCATAGAATCTTGGTGCCAATTTTGTACAAGGATTGGTTCTTAAGTTGCTTTTATTGGGTTTCACTCTTAAGTAAACATGGTATCCAATCTTAAATTCATTGTGAGTTCTCTTCTTGGGAGCATAACATTTCTAGTTATCCTTTGATATTTTTAGTTTTGTGTAATTTTCTGCACCACCTATCCCATTTCCTGTAATGCATATGGTCCCAATATTAGCATGTCCTTGGGCTGACTCCATTTGATAGGTATGTGACATTTCTTCCGTACAAAGCTTCAAAGACCCATTTTTATAAAAGTTTAGTAGATGTTGTTATAGTCAAATTCTTCTAAGTGCAAGAAATATTCCCATTTGGTAGGTCTATCCATGACATACATTCTTAGCATGTCCTCGAAAATTTGATTGGTTATCTCTATATGTCCACAAGTTTGGGGATGATATGAAATGATAAAGTTTAGTTATGTCCTCATGCATCCAAATAAATATTTCCAAAATTTGGACGTGAAATTCACATCTCTGTGTGACATTGTCATCTTTGGTACTCCATGTAGGAGAAAAATATCCTTTATGAAAATGTTTGCAATATGTGTTTTTCCATAAGTACATTGTATAGGTATAAAATGTTTTTCCTTACTTAATGTGTGCACCACCACCATAATGGAATAATGCTGCCATTTTTTCCTTGGCAATCCTAAAATAAAATCTAATGAAATCACTTCCCATTTCCATTCAAGAATGGGCAGTGGATTTAACAATCCAAAAAGGTGTTGGTGTTCCACGTTCACTTTCATGGCCATCCAAAAAGGTATTTCGTAATGTTGTTATCATATTTTGATATATGAGATGTCTATATACAGATTTTTATGATGTTCATTTATATCATTTGTTTCAGAGAACTCACATTGGGGACATACAATCTACTTTTGTAGATGAACAAAATTTTAAAGTTTTCAACATAATATGGAATTTTTGTTTGTTGCAATTACTGTTGAATTTACAAGTATTATGATCTTTTTGTATTGATTTTCTAATATATTCTAGAAAATCTATACAATACTACTAACAGATACCCCCATTAGAGAATGTGGATCTTTGCTTAGGGCATTTTCTATTTTATTTTCTTTGCCCTTCATGTGTTTAATATCAAACTTTAATTCCCCAAGAAAGGACAACCACCTAGCTTGTCTATCATTAAGATCTAGTTGGTTGAAAAATGATTGCAAGTTGATATGATTTGCTACTAGAATAAATTTCTTGCTTACTAGGTAGTGTCTCCACATCTTTAGAGCATGAATTACAACATTTTTCTCTAAAGAATATAATGCATAGTTATTTTCATGTTGATTTGAGCTCCCTAGACTCATAAGATATTACTAAATTTTTGTGTATCAAAACTCCCCCCTAACCCTTCCAAACAAGTATCCGTGTGAACAATAGATTATTTATTTGGATATGAAAATTTTAAAATAGTGGCCACTATAGGTAATTTTTTTAATTTGTCAAATAATTTTTGACATTTGGTGGTCCACTCAAACTTTGTTCCTTTCTTATATAAGGATGTAATAGAGCAGGCTAGTTTATATAATCCTTCTATAAACCTTCAGTAATATCTTATGATTCCTATAAATGAGTGAACAACTAACACATCCTTAGGTATGATCCAATTTAAAATAGTTCTAACCTTATTAGGATCAAGCAGTAGTCCCTCCTATGATATGGCATGGCGCAAATACTGTATTCTGTCCTTAAAAAAATCACATTTGATAAATTTAGCTTATAGTTGATGTTCTCTTAAAGTTTGTAGCACTAATTTCAAATGTTCCTTATGCTCTTCTTCATTATTTGAATACATTGGAATGTTATCTATCAATATCAACACAAATTTATCAAGTTACTTATTAAGTACATTGTTCAATAAAAGCATAAATGTTACTCGTGCATTAGTAAGATCAAATGGTAACACTACTAATTCGTAGTGACCATATCTCGTGTGGAACGTTGTCTTATGAATATATTGATATTTTATTCTCAATTGGTGATACCTGGTCCCTAAGTAAATTTTTGAAAATATGATGTCCCCCCTCACATGATCCATTAGATCATCAATATGGGGCAATGGGTATTTGTTTTAAATGGCAAACTTATTTAGTTGTCAAGAATCGATGCACATATAAATGTTCCATTCTTCTTCTTGACAAATAACATATGAGCCCCCCCATGATGAGACATTGGGCCTAATATAGCCTTTTTGTAGTAACTCCTGTAATCACACCTTCAACTTTAAAACTTAGTTACACTCATTTTATAGGGAGCTGTAGACACTAGGGTTCCACCTAGTACCAAAGAAATGGAGAAATCTATATCTCTACGGGGAGGTAAGCCCGAGAATTTCCCTGGAAAAATATCTTGAAACTCCTTAATGATTGGTAGGGTATCTAAATTATGATTTTTTATTTGTCATTCATTTGTTTCCACATGCACCATGAATAAATGTCACCCTTTCCTTGCACTATTTTTCTTTTATAATGATGAAATCTATATAACTAATATGGGTTTCTTTATGACTTTAATTAAATGAGTTTTTCCATCTCGACTAACAAAGATTACTATTTTCTTTAAATAATTTATGACAACTCCACTTTTTTCCTACTAGTGCATGACTATTAACGCATCATAGGATCCTAAGGGAATTGTATTTAGATTTACTTATGTGGTAAAACCATCTAAAATGATATGAAGTGGTCTCACTTAGCTAGTTACCCTCCTCTTTGTGCTAGCTTTTAACTGTACCAACCATGTAGTATTAAATTTTTTAATTTTTAGTTTAGATTTCTGCACAATCTAGGGGCTAATATAAGTTAAGCCCCTGAATCAATTAAGACATACACATATTGGCTTAAAATAGTACCTCCAATTTTCATCATCGTAGATTGGTTCTCTGCTTATATATCCTCCAACATTGCACTTATTCTTGGGATGTTTCTAGCAATATCATTCACAGTTGTTGCCTCATGGACAACTTGAATATTTTGAATAGATCTAGGATTATGTGATAAATCTCTCAACATATGGATTTCACCACACCCACAACAGTTCAACATTTCTCTTTACATGACCCCATTACAATTTTTATTGTTCAAATCCATGGGTTTGGACCCAATTTGAGATTGTGCTAGCTGATTTTAATTTCCCTTATTGAACTTCTTCCATAGATGGTCCTTCCCAAACTCTTAAGATAAGTAGATTTTTATCTTTTTGACCCCATTGCAGTATTTTTTTTGTCTTTACTTGGAAATGTTTTGATCCTTCACCCCTATTCTTAAACTATTGATAGCATAGCCTTGATTTCCTTACTTCCTCATCCATTGTCTTAGGATTGTCGAACTCACTCCTTTATTTATAAGGGGAAGGTAATAAATTCACAAATCGTTGTAGCTTGGCTTTCTCATATTTAATATATGGGACATATCATAGAAAATTGATCAATTTAGCCACAAGCTCATCCAAAGTTAATTGTCCTAGCCTTAACTCATGGAACTCCTTGGTGTGGTCATCATAATATCAGTCATTCAGATATTGAGACTTAATATTTTATGTAATTCCTCCTAGTAAACTATATTTTCTTCCAACATGTACACACTTTTGGTCTCTTCCCACCAAAGAGAATCTTTACCTTGGACCTAATAAATGGACAATATGGCCTTCAAGTTACTTTCATTCTCATAAACTTGAAAATATTTTGTCATGTTGAGAAGCCATGCTTCTACATACTACTCCTTTTCACAGTCAAAAGTAGTGGGATTTATTTTTCTAAATTTTCATACTTTCTTCTTCCTTGCATTTTTGGATATGTTTTTTTTTAATTGTCCCCTCTTTCATAATTTTATGATTCCATTTCAACATTTTTCCTTTCTTGTGTTTCAGTTTTTATTTTTATATGGCTAGACTTTTCAGTTAAGTCTCATATCATCCTTTCCTATTCTTCACTAGCCTTTAGCAAACATTCGTTGTTGTTCCCGAGGTGGGAAAACTCTTGCTACAAATTTCTCATAATATCCATGAAATGAGTTGTTGGTGGGGTACAGGGAAAATTTTAAGGATGTGAGTTTATCTTAGAGTTTAGAAACCTTGGCAAATCATACTAATCCATAATATGAAAATTCTAAAATGTTTGATGATATTTTTATAAAAATATTTAGATTTCTAACTATTTTATATTTGTCTACATAACATTTTTGCAATTTTCAAGGTAAGATAATTTTATACTATAAAATTTGGGTGAATCATTTTTATAAAAAATGAAAATTGGTGAATCCTTTTCTAAGAAAGTGTTAAATGTAAGCCCATCTACGAATATTAGCTCTTAAAAGTTTCCCTGGTGGGGTAGCTTTCCCCCATAGCTCCACATATATTTCCTCTCCTTCTAGTGGAGCATGAGCCTCAGCGATCCTCTGCGATGACCTACTTCACTTGAGTACTTTATGAAGAATACAAACTATTATTATCATTTCATGTTTATACTTCTACAGATACTTCATTTCATTGTGGTACTTCCCTTCAAGCCCAATTTTGAAACTAGTGCTCTGATGCCATCTGCCACATGTCTAACTAACAACTGATTTTTTTTTGAAGTAATTAAATAGTATTTATATATATATTTAGATGACTTAGATTGTTCTTATCTATTTTATTTACATGGATACAAACTTAAGATGGCTATCAACTCTATTAATGGAATTAACCAAACCATTATTATTATTTTTTTCTCTTCTATTGTATTTATCATTTCCCTAGCCTCTTAAAGGATCGGAGTCCTGGACCATTTGTCCCCTTTAACTCATTTCAATTTCTGACATCATAGGTAATTTTAATCCCATGGCACCATGGTTGATTATTCTGTTACGCACAGGCTAAAGCTTGTAAATTCAAAACTCGATGCTACTTACCTTCCATATGTACAAGGTATTTTATAATTACTTGGGTTTCTTGAAAGCATCCCGTTATGATTTATCAATTCAAGTGGCATATTTACTATCAAGGTTTTGAAAATGGTGGCATACGTATAATATTTATGGTAAAATTTGAGATCTGGGAATTCTAATCTGGGAATTCTAACCCTTTCCCTCAACTTACAGAAGGCCACGTACTCTCACTCCACCTAGCCTTAATGTGATTGTAAGGCGTGGGGTTGTGAGAACGACGGAGATTGACCCTCTCCAATACAAGGGTGGAGAAAACATTCCACTAGTTGTACCATTATTGCCATGAGTTATCCTTTGCCCATTTTCTTCTTGGCAGTCTTGGAGGGGTGTCAAGCTTCTAATCACCGTCGTGAGGGCTTCCTGGGTTATAATATCATTTTGTATTTTTTTTTTATGATGGGGAAGCCATTTAGTTTTGGCAAGATTACACGATAGAGGACCTCCTTCTACAATGCCACATCCTTCCTATCGATGCGTACTACATCTGGTAAGGTTGAAATCTCCTCATAGAGTTCTGACTTTGGTGTTAGATTCAATTATACCCATTTTGTGTATATTATAACTATCATATGGTTTTATCTCATAGTGCACTTTATTATTTTTACGGATTCAACTTAGAGTGAGAAACAGCCTCAACGTCCTACATCGCCATGGTGTCATCGATGAGAACTATTGCCTTTCTATTATCTATGTTATATTGGTTAGAAGGGTATCCAATAGACTCTTTCTCATACAATGTTTTCTTTTCTTGGGCTTTGTTAGAATCTCAGAAGCACCATTCACCTCCACAAATCGGTTCAACTCGTTTTGAATAGTGTCCCTCCAACAGAGACCTTCTGAGGTAACCATCTTATGGTTATTTTTTTTCCTAATTCTTTTAACGAAAATGGTTCTACTGGGTGGTTATAACTTCATGTGTATTCTTGGCTCTAACTAACTCCCTTTTATTCTATAAGAGGGAGTCGATAGAGATTATCTCTAGCTTACAAGTGAGTGCTAACTGAAATATGTATATACAATCATTTTGTTGTTATAACTTTTCCTGGCACCAAAAAACCAATTAAGATTTCTTTCTAACCCATTTCCTTTTCATGTAAGCAAGGAAGCTACACACAGAAGTATTTCTTTCATTATTCCTACCTGGGCGTATCCTACCACTCGAGCAATCCGTAAGAATTTTATTACAAGGACAGTAGTCAGTATCCTACTATTTTAATTTTTTTTTGTTTACAAGGGGCTTTGACATAAATAGAATAGGTTGTTATTTTTTTCCAAGACCTGTTGATTGGAATGTGAACATAACCCCAAGCTAAAAGGAAATTGGTTTAATTATAAAATGTTCTGATATTTTTTTTGAACGGTCTTTGGGCATATTTATTGTATTATGATGTGGTTACCCTGTACCATACGATTCATTGCGAAAGTAGAAGGTTTATTTGATCGATGAATGTTATATATGCCTTAGTTAGAGGTATTGTGTTGTGGTTTACTCCAAGTTCTCTATGAGCCAAATGAATGCATTACTATGCCATCCTATTTATTTAAATATGGTTTTCACTTATACATCTGTGTTGATTGTTATTATATGTTTTTATTATATTTATTGCCATGAATATATGTAATAAACCCCGAGTAATACATCTGGTTGCGTGTCCGCTACAAGCTCATGAATTCAGGTCTCAAATTGGAAAGAGGGTCTATGAAAATTTTTCTACATCAGTACCCCAGTATTACACATTATAATTAAGGTATGGATTGAAAGGGAAAGTAAATTGTCACAAAAATAGTTAATCCATACTCCACGCCCACGACAATTATTATCAAATCTAATTTGCTCTTGAACTGATTTTTCTCTAGCAACTATTTTGGAATTCTGGAGTGTTGGATATTATAGATATAAATTGAATATTTCGACTACACCACACTCACATCAGTGTGAACTAATGGTTGACAGGTCTTATATACCCTTTTTCAGTATTATCCTTCTTTTTAAATATATAGTTTCGCCAGTGCATTGCTCCCAATCTAATTACTCTTTCCTCACTGATATTGAACTCTATAAAATTCTAGGTTTTCATTTCCCATTCTCTACGGTTATTAATAGTTATATCTATGTCTACCACGAGAAGACCATTAGTCTAAAAATAAATTTCCCACCTAAGAAAATGTTTACTGGTTGTATGAGATAATGGAAAGATTTTGTAACTTTGATATCGTCCAATCTCTTTTGTTTTTCATTTAAATCTATTATTTCCAAAATTACATACGATGAAATAAGGACTATTGAACATTCATGTACTAAAATAAATTTAATTTTCCTCTCTAAAGAATAATAATTTATTTATAAAAATAATTCTTTATAATTAATTTTGTTTGCTTAATTCATTGGTGTATTTTTCCAAACACATTCTTTCTATGCGAGTATATAATTCGAGTGTTGGATCAGGGGCTCAGCAAATAAATTAAACACACAGCAGAAGCAAGCACATAGAACACAGCTTTTAACGTGGTTCACCCAACCAATCTGGGCTACGTCCACCAAACATAGGCATCAGGAATATA
>APFE030285823.1:0-10648 GCA_000404065.3 Pinus taeda
ATGTACCTTATATATTATTATTGCTTGAAATATTACAATCCTTCCAAATATTTACTTAAAAATAAAAATAGGTTTAGATTTGTTTTATTATTTATAAGATCAATTTTCAACCCCAACTCATCATGTTGAAACTTTATATCAATTATTCCTCTTCAAAATACATTATAGCTTATGTGTTTGAGAATTCTAATTGAGATATTTCAAATAATAATTCAAAATGAGCTACACAAGCTCTGAAATATATGAAAAATGAGTATGCCTAATTTTCCTAAATCATAAACTAATTTTGCAGTAACGAATATGATACTATTTTATTTTAATATATATTTTTTGGTTTGATACCATACATAAATGTCACCCCAAAAATTATATATTTATATTTAAAAGCTGCATATTTTTAATTTTTTTGTTTTTCTTGAAGAATTATTTACAGTTATTTGATTTCTTGGAAAATCATATGAACAAAAAAAATTCTTCCAGGACCAAATATGGTTCAAACAAACAATGTTCATCCTAGCTTCTTTTTATATAATATTCAAAACTTTTTATGAGTAGTTCCATCAATTTTTTATAAAAAATTTGTAAATCATTAAAAAGCATGTATTTATATTTTATCAAAGCTTAAAATTATTATTAAGTTAGTTTAGCTTATTTAAATAAAAAATAAAAAAATGCTGCCTAAATAAAAATGCTTTAAAGCACCAAGGGATAGCTCAATTGGTTGAGTTCTCGTGGCTACCTTTCCAATTGGGAGGTCACAGGGTCAAATATCCTTGATGCCCTTGGGGTTAGGTCAGACCAGATAAGATGATGGGTAGATCCCTTCGGGTGCATATGCCCAGAGTATTACCTGTGGATGTGGCGGCTACTTAGTGACCATGAACCTTAGTTGAAAAATAAAGAATAAAAATGATTTAAATTTAAATTCCAAAACTATTTAAATACGAATATACTCATATCTCTTATCTATTATATAGAGTGAGTCTGAAGGTACTTTATGTTATTATATGGTTGTGATTTTAATAGGTTAATGTCAAATTCCATGACATTGTTAGTACACTCAAATTCCAAGTGGAAAGAAATCAAATATTTTCTCTATTATGGGTCTAATAAAATGAAACGAGCTCGAGATCTGTCTCGCATTTTTGAACCAATAAAATACAAAATCCAAGTAATAGAAATGCTAGACCTATGTCCTATACTAGCACTATCTACATCTATTGTACAAAGGTCATTAACACCAATTGGATTTCTAATTTTTTTGTTTTGTTTTGAAGAATTTATATACAGTTTTGATTTCTTAAAATCATATATGAAGAAATTCTTCAGACCAAAAATGGTTCAGGGATGTTAATCTCGCTTCTATTGTATAATATTCAGAACTTGTTATGAGTAGTTCCTTCATTTTTTGTACAAAATTCGTAAATTGTTAAAAAGCGTGTATTTATATTTTATCAAAGGTTAAAAATTATTATTAATTTAGTTTTTTCTATTTAAATAATAAATAAAACAGGTTACCTAAGTAAAAATGATTTAAAGACTCAAGGGATAGCTCAATTGATTGAGTTCTCATTGCTAAGTACCTTGCCAAGTGGGAGGTCATGGGGTTAAATCTCCTCAACGCCTTCGGGGTTAGGTCCGACTAGATAATCCGATGGGTATATCCCTTCAGGTGCATCTACCTTGATTATTACCCATGGATGTAGCGGCCACTCAGTGATCATAAACCACAATTGAAAAATAAAAAATAAAAATGATTTAAATTTAAATACCAAAACTATTTAAATACAAATACACTCATATCTCTTATCTCTTATACACAGTCACTATGAGGGTACTCTATGTTGTTATATGGTTGTGATTTTAATAGGTTAATGTCAAAATCCATGACATTGTTAGTACACTCAAATTCCAAGTGAAAAAAGATCAAATATTTTATCTATTGTGGGTATAATAAAATAAAAGTAGCTCGAGAGCCCTCTCTCGTTTTCGAACCAATACAATACAAAGTCAAAGTATTAGAAATTCTAGAGATATGTCATACACTAGTATTATCTACATCTATTGTAAAAAGATAATTATCACTGATTGTATTTCTAGGAAGGAGTTCCAACTATGTATCTGGTGGGACTAGTGAAGATTATGCCAAATAACATCCATGATCTACTTTGTTTGGGTTTCAAAATGTCACTCATTACCATACATTTTTGACCTATGCTTCCATTATATCACCCATTATTCACCACCATGTCACTTCATTTTCCCTATTATTCACCATTAATGGGTATCATTTATATTTTCCAAATATTATTTATTTTCAAGCATTTTTAAGAGAAATTCTTGATTAAATATTAGAAAATAATATATTTTACTTTATATATGGAAAGTGGGTTGTTTTTGTGGAAGTTGTAGGTCCAAAAAGCTTCCAAGACACTTTATGTGGCCTTGAATGAACCAAATTGAATTTGATAAACCTCATGGAGAAAATAAAGGACAAAGGGTTATGTTCTAATGGTTGAAGATTTATGGAACTAAAGAGAGATTAGTGGATGATCATTATGAAGTTTGTTACTCATCCATTGTATAAATCAGGAGTACAATCTCCTCCATTTGTAATCTGAAGTTTTTGTAATAATGACAATTTGGGAGTATGTAATCTTAAAAGCTTAGAGTTGTAATCTTAGAGTGGGCTGTAATGGAGATTTTGAAATAAAGGATCATACTTCAATTTTGTTCATTTTAGGTATAATTTATTTTATGTTTTTGTTTGATTTCAGTTTTTAAGTTTTTGTTAAATGTTCTAATATTGGAAGAGTCTTATTTGAAAGTGTTCTTGTAAAAGAATCGTAAGATTTCAAATAATTATTAGATCTAGGCTTTTAAGTTCTTATTAGATGTTCTAATGTTGGAAGAGATCTTGCAGAATATGTTCTTGTAAGAGAACCATAGATCTCAAACAATTGTTAGATCTAGGTTTGATTAGTTATTGAAAGAGGTCTTAATGAATATGTTCTTGTAAGGGGACTTTAAGATCTTGGACAAATTCAGAATCCTTCTAGATCTATATATTTTAGATAAGTACTTCTAAGTTTACCTTCCTGGGTTGACATTAAATTAAACTCTAATTGACATCATCAATTGGAACCAAACATTTTGGCGTCGTTGCTAGGGAAGTGCAACTAGAAGGATCCAATAGTTATTTTATGCATTTTTTTTTAATGGGCTAATTTGTGGAACTTGGTGACAGCAGGTTCATAAAGAAGTTCAAAGTTTGGAGCATTTTTATTTTCACACCTAGTTAATTTAAATTCAGTTTTTATTTTAAACCCCCCCTTCTCACTAATCCATCTACGGATGATGAATTTGACAATGTTGAATAGGTACTTCTTGGAGAGCAAGGACAATAACCTTGAGCCAACTCTAAGACAGGATTCTCACATACTTGCAAAATGTAATGTAAAATTTTTAAATCTTGATGTGAGCATGTTCGAATTTTTAGTCCGTAGATGGCTTCATTGGAAGCATTCTTTTACTTAGAAAATAAAACATCTTTTAAGTTAATGTAGAATAGATTAGAAAAATAAAAATGAGACCTCATTAGAAGTCATTAGAAGTCATTATCATTAGAAGTTTTTAGTCTTTTTTTCAAAAAATAAATCATCATGAATAAAATTCAGTGGCACATATTTGCATGTCTATGTCTTGTTTCTGTATCACGGGTGAGCCAGGAGCTTGATTATTGGAAAGCCTTATCTTCCAAGAGTCTAAACACCCCCATGACATTGCAGAAAGAGTGTAGATAATGCAAGGTTTTGTCACAAATCTTAATTGTGTTTTATCCATCCATGCTAACCTGCATAAATAAAAAAAAATCAAGAGATTAGTATGCTCTCTTCCTGCGCTTCGTGCGATTAGGAAGATCAGAAAATCTATTGATTTATTTCAAATAAAAATACTTTTGCTGGAAAATTGATTTACGATATTACAATAAAGGATTTTGTAAATGAGCGAAAATCATCTTAAAAAAAAAAAAACATTTTAGATCAAACATAGTCTTTTTAAAGATTTAGTTTAAAAAAAAAATGACATAATAATAAATATATATATATTATATATATATATATATATTATATATATTATTAAAAATGATATATGATATCATAATTATTATTGTTAAAAAAATTCTTTTGAAAAATAACCATTTTTTAGAAATAGGATTCAAATACATTTTTTAGATTTTAGTTTAAAAAAAAAAAAACTAACTCGTTCAATTATCAAATAAACTCCAAATGCATCCAAGGAACAAACCAAATGAAATTGAGGAAAGAATCAATAAGCTCACATGTTAAAATCTCAAACATTAGGGTTTATATTCACATCATAATTTTATCACATCTCCAGAGGGTTTCATTCATCATGTAGGATGATTTTCACGTGAAAAAAAATTGAAATTTTGAAAGGTAATAACAGCCATGCCAAATAGTCGTCGATAGCAGTGATAGATGCATATGCACAAATCGATAATGAATATTTTTTGATACCTCACAATCAACGAATAAACGAAAACCAATAAACATCAATTAAAAACAAACCGTTCCGAGCTCATATTCGAGCTTTCGAGCATATTGATAATTCTCCAGCAAAGTCTTCGTTCCCTTCTTGAATAATTCATGTCTCACGATCTTGCTCCCTTATCAACATGATCTGCCATGCTGTCTCACGTGAGTCGTGATTTCAATAGACGATATTGCCATGCTGTCTCAAGTCAATATAAAACCTATCTAGCAATGCTTTTTGTGAAGCCCTTTCATAGAATGTCTGAGGATATGTTGGTCAGAACACACAGCGTGAGTGCTTCAATCTGACGGAGAGAACAAAATTCGATTTGCTGAGTAATGCATCGCTAGTCATGCTGGATTTAGAGGATAAATGACCCAATGATTAGTTCTCCCTCATCTCAGTGCTTCATCCACATCTTTTCCGAATTGAAATATCGATTTCAAAAATTCGCAATGATCTCAGCAAAGAAATCATGTTGCAAATTGCAATCAGGTTGTTGTAAATTCTATTCATGGACATTTTGTTTAATGGCAGAGATTTTCCAGAAATTTTGGTGGAACAAAATCGTCTAAAAATGAGAAAATCAATTTTCCTGTCCGCGGAATAAGGGAGAGATAATGCTCAAAATAATTAACATCCGATTATGCAGCAAGATGGCTTATTCTATTCCAGAAAGATGAGCGTGTCTCTGCTCTACCATAGCAAGGCCTGGTCGAGCATTAATTCCTCATGTTGCACCAAAAATTTACTTTCTTTGCACTCGAGCCAATATTTGTTGCGCTGACGATACCTATTGATGCTACACGAACATCACCTCCATAGATTCGATACTAAAACTCTCGAGGTCCCATGTTGTGTATTGCTCGGCTCTAGAATTCCGTAGGGCCAAATTCAACCATTATTTCTAGCAGATAGCACATTGCTATGGCTTATTATTTTAGTAAAACCCTTGGCACCATGTGGACTATCTTCAGATGAAGCTACAGAACTCAAATCCATTTGCGTTAACATCTCCTTAGAATTATTGAAACCATAACACAACGATGGATCACAACGCTCTTCTTCATCTCACTTTATTGTTTCTGTCCATTCTTGGCGCAACCTTGCCCATAGCCTGTGGTGATGTTTTTTTTTATAATGATCGTTAATATCTGCATCACCACATGCCTCCTGGACTGATTTCTTTTCAACATCGTCCGCCAGGAAGATGTTCAAGCTTCATATACCTTATGAACTCGTACCTGTCATCCTTGCCAAAGCTCAAACCATTATATTTCATATTTGAATTCTATCTCCGATCTGTGGGATGGTATTTTTAGAAAAGAAAGAAGGGTCAAACACTCAATCCTCCTTAAGCTCGAAATTCTGAGGGAATCATAATAAACGTCACATACTTGTTTAAAATCCTGTCGTGAATGATGCACATTTATTATCGAGAACATGAGAACATTGAAGATGCTTGGTAAATAAGCAATGAAACTTTTGAATAATTTTGTATTAGTAGTCTTGAAGCCTTTGTTGATATAACCTTTAGAAGACTTATTGAAGCAAATTTGAGAGGAAATGTAGTGCAGAAATGTTTGAAGTTTGTTTGATGAAGATTTGAAATAGTTTTGAAGCAGTACTAGGCCTTTTATTTCTCATACCAAGAAGTTTTACACTGCCTAAAACTTAGCAGTGCTACTATCTGGAGTCTGGAAGCTTAATATCTGCACGGTTTGCACAAAAAATAATGACACAGGAAAAATTAGTTTTCTTCTTGAATTTTTTATTTTTATTTGACACATTTGTATTAACATCTTGCAAGTTTTAAATGATGCACATTTTGGCAAATACAAGATTGATTGATGATGATATGTGAAATTTAATATCATAGACACAAATCATGAAACAATTTTGATGATCGTCGGGATTTGCATAGTTGCAACGAAATTTAATTTTATTTACATAAGAAGGGAATTAATTACACTCATTTCATACTTTAAAATGAATTTGTAAGAAAAATAATCATAGAATTGGGCTAACTTATACATTTTATTTTATTTAAATCTGTTTCATTGGTGTTTAATTTTTGCATAAAAACCCAAGTAGAAATTGATCACTTTTGCTTGGATATATTTATGTTTTGTGAATGCCAAGTTTTTGCAGGTTTATGTTAATCAAAAGATCATTCAAGGAGTCTAATTTATCGACAGTTGGACTTCCAACAGATCAATTTTATGATGAATCATGTGAATAAGTCCATATTCATTACAACCAGTCTTTTATTCCCTTTGTAAAATTGTAAATCCCAATGAGTCCTCAATGCAAGCCAAAATCCCTTTTTCCCAGCAAGTTTCAATCATGCAGTCAAATCTACTTCTTTTCATTCACCCCTAACTCACAAAATAAAACAAGAATTTCACTTACAAAAAGCTCACTTATTGTCATTTTCCTTGACATTTCCATTTCCTTTTTTTTTTCTACCATTTTCATCTTTCGCCAATAAAATCCTACTTCTACATATCACTGAGTCAAAGTCATAGAGTCTAATTATCTTTGTAAAAACACCTAGAGGCTCGCATGCCTTAATGACAAGTACTCTTGCCAATGAACAATGGGAGTACATTAATATCCCTTGTTCGTTGGATCTTGTAGGTGACTCGACCACAACAAACTATTCGTACCTACAAAGATGTGTTAGGCATCTTGACTTACATTGGAATCAATGGTGGAAGCTCTCATGTTGGCTAGTGGAATTCATTAATGGCCACTAAGTCAACAAATTCTTACTATGTTCGACCGCAGCACATTTAATCACATAGTAAGATTTGTGCCATCGACCGTTGAAGACTTGAAGACCCATATTTTGTAGCAGATGAAGTAGATTTCCTTTCATTGTTTTTCAGTTTGTCATGACTTGAGGACAAGTCAATAAATAAGGTTGGGGGGAGGAAATTGTAACTTATATATTTTTTATACCTTCCAAGCCTTATAGATTTCAGCCATATTCAGCAGACTCATTAGATTCATCAGACTATCTAGTAGCATATACGACAATACAGATCCATCTTTCATCCACAATTTGTAGAAGAAGCTTCAGATCAGAATTGTAGCAGCTGAACATGCATGATTCATCCACTTTTGTAGGTAAGTAAGGTATGATGCTTTGTAACCTTTAATCTTGAAATTCTTTTTACATGCTAAAATGATGATATTTGGAAAATATTCTACTATTTCACTATTCCCTTTCTCATTAGAAATTGCCAAAAACCATCATCTGGGGAGGGGTAATTTCACACTTCATGTTTTACCTCATTCATATTACATCTTAATCCACATATTCTTCCCACAATAAAAACTACTACAAAATGATGAGCATATTAAATGACTTCTTAAAATGATTGATCTCAACAAAGTAAATAATGATTGTAACACAAGAATCAATCATTAAAAGATGCAAATGCTTTGAAAAAATAAAAGTTATCCAAAGATGTGCAAAGTTAAAAGGAAGTCCATGATTCAAAGATGTTTGTTACACAAGAACCAAACATCTTGTAAAAGGAAGCTCATCTAAGAAATAAATAAATAAGTCATTGTAGTAGCATGCATGAGACATGCAAGAGCTTCAGTTGGGGAGTATGTTTGGGTTTCAAAATGTCACTCATTACAATACATTTTTCACCTATGCTTCCATTATATCACCCATTATTCACCGCCATGTCACTTCATTTTCCCTATTATTCACCATTAATGGGTCTCATTTATATTTTCCAAATATTATTTATTTTTAAGCATTTTTAAGAGAAATTCTTGATTAAATATTAGAAAATAATATATTTTACTTTATATATGGAAAGTGGGTTGTTTTGTGACATGTGTAGGTGCTAAGGAAGCTTCCAAGACACCTTTATGTGGCCTTGAATGATCAAATTCGAATTTGAAGACATAAACCTCATGGAGAAGATCAAGGACAAAAGGGGGTTATGTGTCTAGATGGTTGAGATATTTATGGAACTAAAGAGATATTAGTGGATGATAATTATGATTTTGTTACTCATCCAATTGTGTAAATAGGAGTACAATCTCCTCCATTTGTAATCTTGAAGTTTTTGTAATCTTAGAATTTTGGAGTATGTAATTTTAGAAGCTTAGAGTTGTAATCTTAGAGTTGGTTTGTAATGGAGATTTTGAAATAAATGATCATACTTCAATTTTGCTTCTACATCTGTGTCTCCATTGAAGTGGTGTGCTTGTGGGTTATGGAGGGCCCCCATGGCCTCACTTGCATGCTTATTTGTTCATCTTAGGTATAATTTTTTTTATGTTTTTGTTTGATTTCAGTTTTCAATTTTTTGTTAAATGTTCTAATATTGGAAGAGTCTTATTTGAAAGTGTTCTTGTAAGAGAACCGTAAGATTTCAAACAATTATTAGATCTATGCTTTTAAGTTCTTATTAGATGTTCTAATGTTGGAAGAGATCTTGTAGAATATGTTCTTGTAAGAGAACCATAGATCTCAAACAATTGTTGGATCTAGGTTTGATTAGCTATTGAAGGAGGTCTTAATGAATATGTTCTTGTAAGGGGACTTTAAGGTCTTGGACAAATTAGGAATCCTTATAAATCTATATACTTTAGATAAGAACTTCTAAGTTTACCTTCCCGGGTTGACATTAAATTAAACTCTAATTGACATCATCAATTGGAAGCAAGCATACTTCAAGAAAACAATTTCCAAAGATCACTTCTGCAAATCCCATTGGTTTGTTCTTTTCTTCATGTTGTGTCATGATGCGCTTCATGTAGGGCTCGCTTTCAACTCAAATTTGATTATTTCTTCCCTTGTATGGAAGCTATAAATGAGACCAATCCATCACAAAGTATCCTCGGTGTTTTTTTGACCAATATTTGCTCAGAAGTAATCCATAGGCTTCAAGAATGTCCACAACTATCATATCTATACATTAGTCAACTCTATATCAAATGACAAACGAATAAGGAAATTTGTGAGTTTAGTAATGGATTGGACAAGTGATCTGTCCATTTTTATGATCCGTGTATCAATTTTATCAATCTTAGCAATAGAGAATAGCATAACGATTACGAATTCACCAAAATCAACCAAACAATTGTGAGTACATTATAATTAAAAATTTCAAAAGTTAACATAAATGGAGGGTACAGAGTGTTAGAACATAAATTCACAACATTTACAAGAAATTTGATGATATCCCGAGAGTTACCAAACATTATGTGAGAAGCAAAAACTTCTCTACTTGTTGGGGTGTGGGATGAGAGTACCTAGAGAATCAGTTCCCACTGGCTTGATATAATTTTGATCTCAAAGAGTGAAATGTTAGAGTGAGCTCTCTTCATATCTTCAACAATGTTCTAATAAAAAATTTCCATCGTAGAGGGCTATGCTGATGAGTCAGGTGATGTAAGTGTATCCACTACAACAAGAATGATGGACTTGTTCTTGTTGTTGCTCGAAGTGTTCTTCGAAGAAGGAGATCCTTCAGACTTGTTTTGTGAATTATGAGATGGGTTGGAATGTGGAAGAATTTTGTGTTACAATTACTTCTTAATTTCCTTCTCATAAATATGTCCCTTTCTCCTTGGGTTATAATGATAAGTTGGCTTCTTATGAGCACCTTCACTCAATAATGAATGATTAGCACTTTGTTTATCAGCATTGTATATAATGTTGAACACATCCATTGAATGTCCAACATCTAAATTGTCTTTGGTCACGACAGGTTTATGATGAAAATGGGATCTGGGTATAAGCCCAAAATCCCAAATTCTTTAAAAAAATCTTGACCCTTCCCTTCAACCCATTACAAGCATGCAATATAGGATTAAAATCTCACAACCACAAGGTAATATAATACATAACAATATATAATTAACACAGAACATGAACACATATTTGTATATTTACGGAACAGTTACAAAATTAAGGCATTTCAGCCTTAAAACAAGCTCTAGCTTGACTACATCTTGCCACTCACAAAATTCCTCACAAAATAGATATTCCTACACCCCTATGGTATTACAATTATATAAGAATTTTAGGAAGGATCAATCCTATCCTCTCCTTATT
>APFE030285824.1:0-17804 GCA_000404065.3 Pinus taeda
AATCCTGTTAGTAGCTCCAATGAGAACTACTTGACCTCGAGAATCCAAACCGTCCATAAGAGCAAGAAGTGTGGATACAATAGAATTATGAATCTGTTCTTGTTTGCTTGACCGTACTGGAGCAAGGCCATCTATTTCATCAAAAAAAATAATTGAGGGTTGATTTCTTTGAGCTTCTTCAAATAGCAATTTCAATTGTCGTTCAGCTTCACCAACCCACTTGCTGAGTACATCAGCCCCCTTTCGCATATAGAAGTTAACCTTCTGACCTGCCTTAGCTGCTGCACATGCCAAAGCCCTCGCAATTAATGTTTTCCCTGTTCCAGGTGGACCACACAATAGAACACCCCTTGGAGGGGTTATGTGGTAATTGGCAAAGAAATCAGGATAGAGAAGAGGGAAGAAGACCATTTCTTTCAGTGCATCAATGTAGTCAGAGAGACCACCAATGTCTTCAAAACTCACTGTATCATCAACCTGCAGAGGTTGAATGTCAGCTCCACCTTTGGAACTAGGACCTGCAGTTTGTGCCCCTGTGACTCCAGAACCAATAGGATCACCCTGATGGCCCCACCCAGAAGCTGCCACATTCAAACCCCATGCAGTTGTGCTACTCATGTCCAGTCCACCACAAATCCATGGTTGACCAAAGCTTCTATTTCCACCACGCATCAAGGATCCAACTGGACCCTGATCCATCTCATCTACAAGGAGGGAATCATCTGAATCATCTACCCTTTGTGCACGATGACGTTTATGCACTCGAGAACCACCTCGTCTCACTTCACGCCCACTCTTTGTTCCCATTCCTTGATGTAAAATTCTACGAGGAGGAGAACGTGGTCGCTGTTTCTCTTCCTTCTCAGGAGAAAACCGTCGCACTTCAGTACGGTTTCGGAGAGCATACCGCCTTCTCCCTTCTTGTTCTTCACCCTCCTCCTCACCTTCTTCATCTTCTCCATCTTCCTCTCCCTCATCCCCACCTTCCCCCTCATCTCTATCATCCTCCTCTGATGATTCTTGCTCTTCATCATCAGAATCCTGAGAAGACTGCTGCATGGTTGCTCTTGTTGACCTGCGGGGCCGTAGTCCTTCTCGTCGTGGCAAAGATGTTTTAACTCTACTTTTCTTTCGCGTGACTGGACTGGACTGTTCATCTTGACTAGGATTATTATCAGTTTTGACAATAGAGGTCCGATATGTCCGTCTCTGCGTCCACCAATCACCTGACTTTAAATGAGTAATATTGCCATTAAAGTTAAGTCTTTGTGAACCTAAGTATGGACCACAAAGCCATAAATACTACAGGAAACAAAGTAAAAAAGGAACTCACCATCAAATCTGCATCCTCTGTGTCTGTATTATCTGTCTCATAATCTTCTAGATTGACAGAAACTTTTCTTTTCCTAGTAGAACGACGTAAAGTGATTGTATGCGACTGCAAGGATTTATAAGTTTGTCATACAAAACATGGTATGAATCTACATATTCAACTGTAACGAACAATTCAAAAGTGTCTTTGTCAGAGAGCAACAAATTTTACTTGGACGTTTTTCCAAACCTGTTCATTCATGTTCTCCACTTGAGTTGGTGGAGCTGCAGCTGTCTGGGCCGGAGAAAGAAACCCAAACTACTATTAGATACCTTGATACAAGGGAGGAGAACACCATCTGTGCAGTTACTTGCATGGTAATTCATAAAGGATGATGCATTGCGTGTGAATGAAACAACAATTAGCAAACGGCATGGTTACTAATAAAAACTAAAGATAAAGATCTTAATATGCAGAAAAATAGATAGTTAAGAAGGCATAGATAGGGTGCCTCGGAGGAACCAATGGGATCAAATAAGGCCATAGATGCCCAATATCAAGCCATAAACATAACAAATGCAGAGTTAATATAAGTGTCTATCTCTATAATCGACCGCCAAAGCAACATAAAAACTTACACCGTAGAGGATTTATAAGAAATTATACAAGAAAGTTTAAAATTCAAAGAGAAGCTACTTAAAGTCGTGGACTTTAAGAATCAATGTTAAGGGTGGGAATTCATTTTCGATGAAACTAGTCAGATTCCTTCTATTTAAATATGTAACAATATGTATAATATACACAAATTTGGCAGTTATTTACACAGCGAAATTCATTGCAGCACCTCTATCCCCGTGTCATTGCTCTTCCGACAAACAAATGTTGGGGACCACACAACACACACCAAATCCGTAATCAGCTCTTTCGATCTCCAAAGATTTATAGCACCACCAGGTCGCGTGGTTCTAGCAGATGTTAATGCCCCACCTTGAAGGGGTGCGTGTGGATGAACAGTAAATTAAAACCCTAAGAAATGCCCTATTGTTTGCAGGATACCAGAGCAAGCAGAGAGTCGAGTAAACCCTAAAACAAATAAATATGCCGACGGGGACCTTAGTTTGTGAAGTTTACAGAGTATTAAGCCATCCAACAGGGTTTCACTTTTTATGTGCTCAGCGCCCACCTTCCCCCCGAGGCCAATGGTAAGTGACAAAAAAAACAAAGACAGGTGCAATGCCAGGGAGACTCTGGCATAATATATTCCCTTAAGACTGCAGGAGGTTTGAATCTATAGACTGTAGATGGAATAAGAAAATAATGCAAAAATAACTTACATTGGAGCGCGAATTGTGCCCGGGCTGCAGCATCTTGGCGATGCGGGACGCCGCTGCCCGGCGTTTGCTCTTTCCTTTCTTCTTCAGCTTGGGTTTGTAGTACATGTGATGTATGCGGGGCAGCAGGTTATGTCGCCTCCGGAGGCGAGCTCTCAATCTATCGCTTGTGCGCAGGGGCCTGTTTTTAGAATCATCGTCACCAAATACATCGGGAGGAGTTTTTGAGGAGGAGAAATCAGTCGGCTTAGCGGGAGGATGCTGCCGATCGATGGATCCACGACTGCGTTTACTTGGAGGCGGCGACGGGGAGGATGAGGAGGTTCCTTCTTTTCCATCCATAATAGCGAGGTAAGCTTAGACAAAACGAAAGCCAAACAAGGGCAGCGCAATGCGTAACAACCCCTTATTTTTTTCCTTCTTTTTCTCTTTATGTTTTGATGGGAGAGTTCTCTTTCAATGTTCTTCTTAGTGAAACACGCACCTCTCGCTTTTGAAGAGAGACAGACCCTCTATCAAAAAGATGATAGAAAAAAGAATATCAAACGCCATTGAGCATTATATAAGGCCCTTCTATTTTCCCTCCATTTTTTTTGGATACGGAGTTTGCAGGATAAGTCGTTACTTTCAATACCTTCGAGAGAGAGAGTCTAAAAGAGAGGTTTGTACTCAAATCCAACATGCAAGAGTCTGTAATGTGTAATTATGAATTTAAAAAAACACCATTAAAAGGTTTTGTGGGGTGATTTAATCCAATTTGTAGTAGTGTATAGAGTGGAAATTTGAATTTAAAAAATATTATTAAAAAGTTTTGTGTTGATATTTTAATTTTTGATTTGATGTATAATATGTATTATAAGAGTATTTATATTACAAAAAAGTTATTCATATAATTAGGTGTAGAGATTATAATTTGTATATTAATTAAGCATATATTAAATAAGGCTTGTTTTACTTATGTTTGATTATTTTTCCAGTTATATGCTTGTTTCGATTCTTATTTGTCTTTTTGTCTTATGATAAAACATTTTTTCTCTTTCGTATAGTCATCTTGAATCATGCCTACTATCTATAAACAACTTTGGTCTTGCATTACGGCATTAGTTTTTGCTTGACTTTCACTACAAATGATCCATTGAACATTGGTGTTGGTATTGTGGTCTCCATTGGTTTTGCAGTCCTTCCCCTGGTATTATGCACCTCTAATGTCCATTAGAAGGCAAAAAAAAACATGTATACATCAACCCAAGCAACTACAAACATGTAAAGTGAGGTAATAATTCAAGCATTGCCCCCACTAATGTGAGAAACTATTAATGCATTTGTGTATTTTTTTCGAGTGTGCAATCATTTGCATTGCTTTGGTTTTAGTTGGTTCATAACTAATTTCTTCTATTATTTTGCAGTTTCACTATATCTTTCTAATTATGCAACTAATATGAAAGTAAGGATTGGCATAACCTTTTTTTAGAGGCATCATTAAGAGGGATGGATGTTGAGTTTGGAATAAAATTGTTGAATGTGTGATTAAAGTAAAGATTATATATATATATATATATATATATATATGTATATATGTATATATGTAGAGAGAGAGAGAGAGGGGGGTATTTAATAATACTTTTGCATTAAATTAGCATCTGTATTAATGGAACATACCTTGTGTTTATGGCACATATAAGTAAATAAATAGGTTTTCGGCGTTTATCTCCTTATGAGCACCTTTGTTGTAACTTTTTAGAAAGGTAATTTACAGTGTGTCCTAAGTTGCCATGACTATTGTCAATATAAACAAGTAAATAGTGATATAAATTTGTAATGTAAACCTCCCAATTCACAATGAAAACATGGGAATCTAATAATAAGCAATGAATTTCATTCCGGCCTTTGACTTTAAAAGCTCAACAAGAAAACCAACATTCCTAAATCAAACATCTCAAGGGTCTATCAAGATTCCTCTTTTGGTCTATAATCACTTTCCCACAGGTGCGTGTCATAATCAAATAAAAAACATATAAAATCCATAGTATCATCTCATTTTTTTGTATATTCTACATATATTTTCACGTCAGAAGTACTCTTCTATGCAAAAGTATCATGTTTTTGTTGCTCACTTCAACCCATACAATGCCTTCTTCAATATACCTTTTATAAAAGAAAAACCTCAAGGTTGTTCCATGTATACTTTTTCTTAAACAAAATCATTCAAAAACACCCTTTGCATTCATTTAGTGAAAGTCGATGCCAAATTTTGTTGACAATGTCAAACTTGCTTGATAGTGTTCATCTTTTTTCACTTGCACAAAGGTTTTGTTGCAATCGACTACTTCTTCCCCCGCATAACTCTTTCTTGTTAGCCTTGTTTTTATATTTGTCAATAAAAGCATAAAATCTAAACTTTATCTTGTAAACTCATTCACAACCTTTTGTTTTCCTTATTCTAGATATCTCTACTCGTTCTTATAGTTAATTTGTGTGGATGGCTTCCACTTTGGCCTCACAACTAACTACCATTCTAGCTTGCTTATTGCTTCCTTGAAGGTAAGAAAATATATTTTAGCCCAAGGGGTTAACTCAACCCCTTTTATGTTTTTCAACAAAAGCATCAAATCTAAACTTTATCTTGTAAACTCATTCACAACCTTTTGTTTTCTTTATGTTAGATATCTCTACTAGCTCTTGTGATTGATTCGTGTGGATGGCTTCCACTAAGGCCTTCAAAACTAACTATCATTCTAGCTTGCTTATTCTTTCCTTGAAGATAAGAAAATCAATATATTTTAGCCCAAGGGGTTAGCTCAATTGATTGCTCTCAATGTTGTTGGGCATTTAACTATTTTCGAGTTAATAGGCCCCAATTCAAATTCTCCTAATTGAGGTGCACCAATCTACACCAATAAGTTTACTAGGGATTGTTTCCCTTGATACTAGGGAAGCATCTCTTAGGTTTCCCACAATGTTTTCTAGCTTGCTTATTCTTTCCTTTAAGATAAGGAAATCAATATATTTTAGCCTAAGGGGTTAGCTCAACTGATTGCTCTCATTGTTGTTGGGCATTTAGCTATTTTCGAGTCAATAGGCCCCAATTCAAATTCTCCTAATTGAGGTGCACTAGTCTACACCAATAAGTTTACCAGGGATGCATTCCATGAATATTGGGGAAAAATCTATCAAGTTTCCCACAATGTTTTCCTTTAAGATAAAACTCAATGTATCTACAATAACAAACACTAAGACAAAATTAACTATTGGTTGTTTCTTTAGCCCAACACTCCACTTGGATTGTTAGGATATTCTAACACATAGGAAATAGTTAAGTATAATTTGTTCTAGTGTAGAGTTAGGTAAAGTGTGTTTCTTTACTATGTACTTTTGTAACTTACAATCCGACGGTCACGATATGTAGTGATCCAACGGTTCAATCTCTCCTCGGTATTACCGACACTTGATCCATGGCTTAACAGCCGATTGGTCCATGATCTCTATTTAAAGAGCATGGAGGGTCATTTGTAGGGTAACCGTTCATGAGAGAAGTTTATGTAAATTCATTCTTTTGTTAATAAATTGCCTGAAGTGGTCGTGTTGGCTCGGGTCGTGGATTGTTTCCCTCTTTGAGGGTTTTAACCACGTCAACAATACTGGCGTATTGATCTATGATCTGTTTGTGAGCGGTGTCCTCTGGTGTTCTGTCTGAGGAACTTACCCTGTAAATTCCTACATCTGCCTTCTTGCATGGGGACATGCATGAATAAATCTATATGGAACAACCTACTGGCTCTATACAAACAAACTCCAACCTTGTATGTCGGCTTAAGAAATCCCTTTATGGTCTCAAGCAAGCCCCTCGGGATTGGTATGCCAAAATGGATAGCTTTCTTTTAGAAACTGGATTTTCTAGGTGTCATTCTGACAATATTGTCTACACCAAGAAAGTGGGCAAGTCTCTTATCATTCTTGTTCTTTATGTGATGATCTTATCCTTACTAGTAGTGACCCAACCTTATAAAACCATGTGAAGTCCAGCCTTAAAAAGAAGTTTGAAATGACAGACTTAGGACACTTGCATTATTTTCTTGGTCTTCAATTCTTGCTATCCAAGGAAGGTATTTCCCTTTCCTAGTCCAAGTATGCATGTGATCTTCTACGCCATTTTCACATGGAAGGTTGCAAGCCAGCCCCTTCTCCCTTTCAATTTGGAGCCCAACTTTCAGTCGCTTGTACTTCCCCTGAAGTTGATGCTACCTTATACCGTCAACTTGTAGGAAAACTTTTGTATCTGACCCATACTTGTCCTAACATTTCCTTTGTCGTTGGCCTTATTGCTTGGTTTATGCAAAACCCACATGAAAGTCATTGGAAAGCAGCTAAAAGGATACTTCGTTATGTTCGAGGTACAGTTCAGTTTGGGATTCATCACAGTGCAAAAGCATCTCCTCTATTGGTTGGTTCATTGATTCTGATGAGGCTGGTGACCCTAATGATCGGAAGTCTACTGCAGGTTACGTGTTCACTCTTTGTTCAGGACCTATTACATGGGCTTGCAAGAAATGGAGTGCCATTTCTCTTTCTTCAGCAGAAGCAGAGTATCGGGTGTCATAGAAGCTAGTAAGGAAGCCCTGTGGCTTCTTTAGATCCTGTCAGAGTTTGGCTTTCAGCAGTAGCATCCAACTACACTTTGGTGTGATAATCAAAGTGTCATTCAACTATGCAAAGATCCAATCCAACATCAACACAGCAAACACATTGAATTGCACATGCACTTCATCAGAAAGCTTATTCACGACCATGTTCTTGAAGTGGAATATTGTTCAACAAATGATCAAGTTGCAGACATCTTTACAAAGGCTCTCACAAGGGCGAAGTTTACTAAACTTCGATTTATGGTTAGAGTTCAGGAGTCACTAAGGGGGGATAGGTTCTAATGCCTCCTTCCTTCTCCTATTGTGTCATATTTGTACATCCTTCAATTCTATCCCAAGTTGTTCTTAAGGGGGGATGTTAGGATATTCTGACACATAGGAAATAGTTAAGTATAACTTGGTCTAGTGTGGAATTAGGTAAAGTGTGTTTCTTTACTATGTACTTTTGTAACTTACAATCTGAAGGTTCATTCTCTCCTCGGTATTACCGACACTTTATCCGTGGCTTAACACTCGATTAGTCCATGATCTCTAATTAAAGAGCATGGAGGGTCATTTGTAGGGTAACCGTTCATGAGTGAAGCTTATGCAAATTTTCATTCTTTTATTAATAAATTGCCTGAAGTAGCCGCATTGGCTCAGGCCATGGATTGTTTCCCTCTTTGAGGGCTTTAACCACATCAACAATACTGGTGTATTGATTTGTGATCTATTTGTGAGCGGTGTCCTTTGGTGTTTTGTCTAAGGAACTTACCCTGTAAATTCCTACATGGATTGTGCCCCTTTCACAAAGTTTCTAACTTGTGGCTTACATTTGCTTTCTTGTCTTCATATCTTCGCTACACTCTAGTTCTAAAAATCAAACGCCTTTAATGGATATCTAATCTAGTTTTGGATTATTCTTTGTTGTCTTGATGTTTTATGTATTCTTGCATGATTAAACTTCTTCCAAGAACCATAACTTTTAAAATTCCTAACCATTTCCAAAAATATTTCTCTACTTTGTTGTTTGGTTATCTTATTAATAGTTCCTCAAAATAATATATGGGTTTAAATAAGTTCTTGCTCATTGATATCCTGGAGATTATAAGCTCTAATCTCCTCATCGTATGTAAGAAGAAAACATATGTGTGGTATGTAAAAAAAAAAGTTATATCATTTTTGGTGTCATTGAGTATGAGATGTTGTGCTCCAAGATATTTGCAAATATCTCGTGGGTGATTTCCTACCCCTCTAAACTTCCTTTAGTTTCCTTTTCTTATTACACCACTAAGACTTTTGTTAACCATGTGAACAACACACTATATTGTTTTTGTCCAAAAATTATATGGAATTTCTTTGTGTTATAGGTACATACTATAGCCACACTACTACATGAGCCCATTTTTTTAACTCTATTTTCAACATATATCTTTGTTTCACTTGTTTAGGTCAAAATTTTATCATATTTTTAATTATTTTAAAATGTGAATTGTGTTTTACCACATTTGCATAATGTTTTCGTATTTTATTATGCTAGTCATAATACATGTTGAAATATTGGCCATAATATAGGTTGCAAGTAACCATGAAACGAAGATTGGTAAATTGATTGAATTTTGTTTTTTAATAATATAAAAAATAAATAAATAAGGACTTAAAATAAAAAAATAAAAATAAAGATAAAATAAAACATTTAAAAAAGGGTCAGTATTTTACAACTTCATAAAGGGGAGAAGAGAGATGTGTAGAAGAGACCTCGAGAGGATATCAACATTTCTACCTAGGTTAGGGTATTAAATATTCGAGATTTCAAGGTTTTCCATTTACATTCTAAATTTATTTAAAGAATAAATAAATCCACCCTTAAATATACCAATTCTGCTTGGTTTAATACAAGGGAATGAATTATATTTCTCAAAGTTTTAACCATTTTGTTCATGATATCAGGGAAAGGGTAGGTGTGCCTCGAGATTAGAATAGTTGATGTTTTACATGTAGGAGTTCCTAAACAACTAACATTGCACAAGGGGTGATTTTTTTTTTAGTTCTCTGCAATTCAAAATGTAAAATTACAGTGATTATGTAATTGCCTTCATTTTGTATGATTGTAGAGACTAGGAGATTCAATAACAATGCGGCTCTTTAGCAAGAATCACTTTTAAATAATGAGCATATTATTATGTAGTCATTGAAGCCTTGTGCATAACAAATATATATGGGGTCAATAAATTTCCAATGCTTACATACTCTAAACTAATTTGTAAATAGATGTTGGGTAAATACAACGTCAAGACCAAACATATTATATCGTTGCTTTTAGTGGTAAGGGCTATTACCAAGAAATTGTTTAATTTTTATTTTTCATATATATCATAATGGTGAAGAAGGATATCATGCTGAGGCCAAACAAATGTACTCTTCTCTAGTGTTTAATTTTGTTAATTCAAACATTGGTTATTTAATCTTATAATTGAGATTAGTTCCAATTGCCTTTTAGTCTTGCTATTTGCCCTTTCCATTTAGCCTATTTATTTATGTTATTTTTATTTATCTCAAGCACTTTGCTCTTTATGACTATATTTTTCAATGTCTTTCGAGGAAAGTGTTCATAGATTGGATATTTTCTCCTTGCAACCTTTGCTCATGGTGGTTGTCTCTCTACCCTCTTTTTCTATAAAATTCATATAGGAATGGAGGAGATGAAGCTCTGTGTTATGGTTTCTTGAGTTAGGGTTTTAGTAAGTTTTTCACTGTCAAGGATAGTGTGGGGTCTATGTGCCTTTGTAGATTTGGAGGATGGATGACATGTTCCAACTGGTGGATTATTATAACAATGATGTATTAGAGGATCAAATATTTTGCTCACCATCTAGAATCACCTAATTTATAAGTCACCAAGTTTATAAGTCACTAGATATAAAATAATTAATGTCTATGGTGTGGATGGATAGTGAATATGCATATGAATTGGAGTTGGAGCGTCGGGTATAAACTTTGGGGGAAGGTGTAGGAGAAGGTACTTTGGTCCATTCACATATGTGTGATGGAGCTAATGGTTCAAGCTCTCTACCTTTAGTGTTTATGTTGCAACAAGCAAGGAGATTATGTTCAGATCTGGTTTGAACAATTGAAATTCAACCCTTTTAGAGGACAATTGAAATCTAGGTTATTTTCCTTGTACTAGCCCTCAATTGAATGCCTTTGATGATACATAGGGTTTAAGCTTTATGGGGGTCGAATTATGTATCCAACACCTTCTATTTGATTATGTATAGGCAAGAACCAAGAACAATCCATGAAGGAAGAAGAAAGTCTTAAAATCTCATGCAAGTGAGGTAGATATAGTTGTGGGGAGGGATATAACAATTAATGAATTTCTTGACTTAATGAGTTGAACTTTGGTTGGGAAATTTGTTAGTGGAAGGGTGGGTATGAATGTGTTGCTAGAGAGCACTTGGCGCATATGTGTGGGATATATGCCAACAACAAAACTTTTAGGAAAGGTCTAATTGGGTTGTATCTTCATATAAGAGGCAAATGTATTATCTCACATACGCATCAAACAAGGGCCCGATGAACTTATTTGGTGCCCAGCGGACCATGGTATTTATGCACCAAAGCATGGTTACAGTGCTCTCATAACTCACAGAGCTCCGGAACAGATCCACCC
This sequence comes from Pinus taeda, assembly GCA_000404065.3. NCBI lineage: Eukaryota > Viridiplantae > Streptophyta > Pinopsida > Pinales > Pinaceae > Pinus > Pinus taeda. Next base: position 10,936 of record APFE030285824.1, read on the forward strand.
GTGGTGGCAGATCATTTGGAAACTCAAGGCCTCTCCCCGATCAAAGCTTTTTTTCTGGTGTGCTCTCCATGGTATCGTTCCTACGGGAGAACAGCTGACCCGCAGGGCCATACACGGACCCACTTGGTGCACCTTCTGCAAAAATGCGGCGGAATTCACAGACCACATCTTTCTTCTTTGCCCGACTGTCCAAACCTTATGGAGAAATATTTGTCAGCAATTGGGAATTTCGGGACATTGGAGCGGACCTGATTTACAGAGTGCTTAGGGTAGCTGGTCACAAAACCACCCGGACTCAAAATCAATCAACCTCCCCCCTGTGGCCACCTGGTACATCTGGCTCGCCCGGAATAGGGCTATATTCGAGGATCGTCCGATTATGAGCAGCCGGATTGAAATTGCTGTTAATGCTGCATATCAGGCGCTACCAGATCCGCCACCACACAGGCCCAGAACCATTCAGCCTATGCCTGAGATTGACAGATCCATCCCTTGGGCATTTTTCGACGGGGCAGCGAACTAAGCCGGGTGCGGTGGAGGTTTTGTCCTTCACATAAATGATCAGCATAGATTTCTTGCCAAACTGGGTTTCGGATATGGATCAAACAATCTCGTTGAGCTCTCTGCATTACATAACCTCCTACTTTTTGCATTAACACATCAGCTCACACATATCAATATATTTGGGGACTCATTGGTGGTTGTAAACTGGATAAATAATGTCACTACATGCCACTCTCACACACTCAGTAATTTATTATATAATACTCTCACTCTCAAAGCTGCTTTTGAACATTTCACTTGTATGCATATCTACAGAGAACACAATAGCGAGGCTGACAAACTGTCAAAAGAGGCCTCGACAATTCCCCGAGGCGATGGGCACATAGTGGAGCAGAATGGGACTGATGAACACCAGTTTTTCCACCGACCATATATAGATCAGAGGCAACTGAGGGACAATAGTCCCAATAGCTGACCGAGAATGGAGATTTTTTGACAATACTGCTGTTTATATTTATAAAACAGAACCTTTTGTATATGTGAATAGGCGATAGAGCGATAGAGCCGAACAAAGAAATGTAATTAGCACATTTTTGCTGCACACTGAAAATCACCTGATAGTGTGGAGATTGTATGAACAAGACAGTAATGCCATGGCATCTGCTTATGTAATTTTCAAATATTAATGAAAGTTACTGATTTTCCCAGGGGAAAAAAAAAGAAGAGGCAAATGTATTATTAGTGTTGGAAGATGTTTGGTTTATGGATAGATCTTGTGTGTATATTAAACCACGATATCCCCTCTTTGATGTCGGGATGAGCATATGGCAACAACCCCTTTTTGGATTATGTCGTCAAGATATCCAAAGGATCAATGTTATAGGTGAGAGGTGACCAACTTGGTAAGACCATTTTGCTTGATAATAGTTTCTTATATGAGGTTTATCGATCTTTTGCTCGTGTCTTGTTGGATTTAGATGTTAATTTTACATTTTTTGAGTCTATAAATTTTTTTTTTTTTTTTTTTTTTTTTTTTTTCGAGTAAAAGAAAATATGTTAGGGCTTGGACTATATAAACATACCCTTTTGGTGCTCAGGATGTTATAGATATAGACATGCGCATATGGATCATGATATACCCTTAATGAGAAAAAAAAAAATGGAGGATGAAAGAAAACATGCACTTGTTGGGTTCAAAATGATCAATAACACAACAAATTTGTGGAATTTAGTTAGTGAGTACAAATGTGGATTCTCCTCTTGAGACTAATTCTTAGAAAATTAGGGATATATTAATTCAACTTGTCAGGGTCCTATAAATATAGTGACCAAGGTATGATTATCTAGCTTTTTATCCTTAGGGATGTTGTAACTTATTTTTTACTTTACTTGTTTTTATTCTTCTAAAAAGAAGAGAAAATAAAAATAAAAATAGAAAAATCACAAAAACAAAAAAGAAAGAAAAATAGAGAAAAATAATAAGGGGATAAAAGAAAAACATGTGAAAAGTGAATAAAAATAAAAAATCTACAAAGGTCGTGCTAGTTAAAATGTCACCTTAAGTTTTATATTATGGTTAATTTTGATTAATTAGCAAAGGTTTTTGTTTAAAATTTGTAAATAAAGCAGATGTGATGTTTTGTCCATTTCAATAAAGCACTTGCGTGATTGAATGAGTGAGATCTTCCCCACTCAGATCAACGGCGAAGGATGTTGTCCGAACCCCCCTACCCCCCCGAGCTTCGGCTTAACCGGGGGGGGGCCGAAATATGGTTTTATCAAAAACTGTTGAACCCACCGGTGAACTCCACGGTGAATTCGAGGCCTCCCTCCTTACGCTTACCAATTTGCAACCCACCCCGAAAACCACCACCCCCTCCATTCAGGGCACGCTACCCGTCATCCACTCATCTGCCCACGCCACATTACCATTTGCCATTGAATCTTCCTGCCAACAGTCATATGGACGTTGGCCATTAGTGACTCTCACCAACATTTAATTATTTTAATGAAACACTAAAAAAATGGTAATGTTTCTGTTATTCACCCCCCTCTCGCTTTAAAAAACCTTGCATCACCCTGCATTAGTCCGTTTTGCCATTTCATTTATCTGTGCAGGTTTTGACCCGAAGATTTCCAAGTGCACCAGAGCTCTTTACTGCAATATTCCCCTTCTATAATCAATTGATTGCAATCTGGTAATGTTATTTCCTTAGCCTCCATTACAGTCAAAGATGTCGTCCCATAAAGGAAAGGCGAAAATGGTTGTTGAAAGTCCTGTCTTACCTCCTGTTTTTAAATTAGATGAATTTCCTTTGGTCGACACACAATTTAAAATAGTGAAAACCTAGTGTGAGTTCAACTTATATGAACTTCACAACTAGGCAAATAAAAAATTCTTAGATAACAATGATGAGTTGAGTATCTGGGAGTCATTCTTACCTCAATTCATTTTCCCCCAAACTCGTGTCTTCCAATAATTTGTTACATGGTGTCATCTCGGGTATCTCCCTAGCTAGAAGATTGTAATTGCCCAAAATAATGAAATATTATTCGCAATTACACCGGAAGCCATCTGCCAAGCTCTTCAGGTTAATCCTCAAGCTCCCTTATATCCATTTTCCACTGATCCACTCATGGAAATATACCAGCAACTTACTTTATCTCAACGAGCCCATATTTTTTAGTCTTTTCTGCCTGAAAATTTAGAGTTACCCAAAAATAATCCTCCATATTCTGCTTCTATTTTCCCTAAAATGTCAATGCAAGTTATTTCTATGGTTACTTGCCTATTAGATTATCCCACATATCAATATGTAGATGAAGTAGTGTTAGGATTTTTGTTAGTGTTCTCAACTGGTCAAAAGCCATCAATCATTTTCAACTATAGTCAAAATTTATCAAATGTTATTCATGACCAGTTTCTGAAGTTTACTATTGAAGGTGCATTCAAACACCGGTTAGTCCTTATATATTTGATGTTCTTTTATCAAGCAGACAGGTTCAAATTTCAGTTGTAGAAGTTGGATGTATAGGGAATACCACTATCAGACATTCACTGGACTTCCTTGGTGAGAAATAATTTAGAGGAATATTCATTTAGTAATTTTGTAGATCAATTTTTGCATGTATCCTTATGTCTTCTTAGCAGTAATTTTATACCAAGGATTTCACCGGAAATCAAAAGACTTTTACATCTCACCAAACAAGCCAAGGTTGGAGACTGGTATCTTTACTAGAATTATACAGAAATTCAAATCTATGGATGTGAACTCCCTCTGTACAGGTTGCTAGTTTTTGTATTGGTAAGAATCTTTGCCTTGGAATATATTAGACAAATGTTGAATATGGATGACCTGCATTTTCAGTCAAGAAATAAGAAGGCGCAGTTTAAACTGAAGACGCACATTGGTCCTTACATCGTCAACACCAGAGTAGCAGCAAAAGAGGCAGATGATTCACTGAAACAAATGAAATTCAAGTTGAGTTTTACATGGTCTTATGATACATTAGGGATACTTTCAAAATTAAGAGTTGAGCAGAAGACCACACCTTATGTATATACACCTAGGCTGGAAATTGAGTAATATGCTAATCAAGAGGAGTGGACAGAGAATACACTACAAGAGGCTGAAGAGAAAATTGTTAGTCAAACATCTCCACAAACTCCTATTTCAAAGGAAAAAGAAGCTAAGATATGAAGGGAAATTATGTCTCCTACAGATTTAGGGTCTCAAGCTACAGACTTTCGTGTTTTAAGAGAAGGAAGAAGACAAATCTTAAGGCAAATACTAAGATTGATATTAAAAATGATACTCAGACAAATACTCAAGAGAAATCATCAGATGAAAAGGGCTCATAGGAGAAAACTACCTTTGTTTTAATAGGTCTTCCCACCACTGCCTTCCCACACATTGAATATACAACCGAGCCACTTGTATCTTCTACATCCCAAATTGTTACACAACAGAGCATTTTTGCCAGATATAGAGATTAAGAAGAAAAATGAAGCATTGAAGGCTACAACATACTCAAAATTTTGGAAGCAGACTACTCCTAATCAACACAGATTGTTGTTTACACTCGATATAGAGAAGGGACAATTACAATTAGCCTTCTTAGAACCTACAGATCCAATCCCTAAAGGTGCAGAAGATTACAAAGCCTCTACCTTTTCTTTTGATACCAAGAAGATTCATGCAATCAATTAGTTTGACTTGCATAAACAAGCTTTTGAAATGATATACTCAACATTATCAAGTTCAACCATGGCAGCCTCTAAGTTGTAGGCCTCTCTGAACAACATGCATTCACAGCTAAAGATGGAGTGAATGCCATCATTTGCCAAAGACACCTAAACCAAAGCTCTTGAATATTTGGTGATTAAACTATGATATGATCCTATTGACATCAAAGTAGCTTAGGAGATGATTAAAAACAAAAATGTTGATATTCAAGCTTTGAGAAAGCAACTCAAGCTTCCAATTATAAAGCGCCCACAAACCAAAGAAATCACTCACGTGGAGGTAGAAAAAGAGAATTTGTTCAAGTTTATAGTTGAACAGAACATTCTGTTGACATGGCGAATTTTTGCTATGCCAACAAGGGGAACTAACCCGATTATAGACCCTAATTAGATCTACTTTCGTTTCGAATGGCTAGTTCCGACGAGTTTTAGAGGATCTTGTAAATTGTTATATGTGTTGAAGGATTGCTTCTTGGAGGAAGACTTCAATTAAATCAACAAAGAGAAACAGCTAACCTATAAGTATCAAATCCTATCTACACTGATTATGACTAGTTATGTTAATCCTAGCTATCCCAATCTATCCTGCAGGAGCACAAAAGACATTAAACATAATATATAGATTCCAAGTCCAAATGAATCAATTATTGGTTCACAGATGAACAAGGTGGTATTAAATCTTTATTGCAAACTGACTACTTATACAGGAATACACATTCCTTTCCATACAAATAACACTTGCAACTGATGTTTAATAAGGTTTCAAATCAGCAACCTTTCATGAATTAACCATGGTAACAAATCACATTTGAATGACCAAGACTAATCCAGAACTGTCTGTTATCAATATGCATAAAAACAAAACATATTTATATTTATGCCAACGACAACAGTCTGATTCTAAACACATGAAAGAAAGAAAATAGATCTGAAAAACGCTCTTTCTCGATCAAACAATCTTCTTTATTCACAATAAAACAAAAGTTGTTATGCCCAAAAAAGGTCCAACTCTCATCTTCGGAGGTAATATTTATGCTGAAGGAACTGACCCTCCATCTTCCCTTAACCTTTCACCTCCCTCCTCTGTTCGATTTACAAATTAGAATATACGATCATAGAGTAGTCGGTGTAACCGCTGACACGTAAAGACCACATCTGTTGGAGTGTTTCATTTCCTAGGGAAATGAATAGATGTTGATTGAAAGGAGGAGGTATGCGCGTCATTTCTTCATGATAAGGCTTGAGACTGCATAACCTTCAGAACACACAGGTAACACATGGAAACATGATCGCCAACGCCTAAAGCCAAATCTTTAAATAAATCCGCACATAAAAACTCTTCGGATCCGCTCATGCATCTTTTATCTGGAGCCAACCTTGATGCGTATACATCTGTTCTTCGAACTCGCTTGACTTCTCTCGGTCCTTGCCTGCAGAGATAACAGACATCAGCTATGCTTATGAAAATATGGTAGAAATTCTTGAAAAACATAAGTCTTGCCTTCATTAAACATTTATAACATCAAAAAGAATAAATGTGAAAGAATCGGCCCCTGTTTTTTAATTCACGCATTGATTAAGTCCCGCAAGCGTAAACTCGATTTACATTGAAAATCACTGCATAACACTGAACCAGATTCGAAATACGGGCTTGAAATATTATAGACGGGAATCTATGCCCTATCGGGTCTCACTAATCGCATCGCACCTTATGTTTAAGCTTTGGGCTCTGTTGATTGCACTTTGTGATAGGCCGGACCCAACATATATATGTGCCATGGTTGATAATGCCAGCGGGTCCGCAATATAAGACTTCCCTTTGAAAACCGGGACCCCAAAACTTTATCGAAATACACAGAAAACACAGGAAAACCAACGGTTGAGCCATAAGGCCGGACTTGAAATATTTTGCACCTTGGTCTAAAGTTATCGTTAGGTCCACCGCATCGCATCGTGCTTTATGTATACGTCATGGACTCTTTCGATTGCGATTGCGATAGGGAAAAGCGAACCCAAAATACATATATTATGTTTAATAACATCAGCGGGTCCGACAGATCGCGGTGCGCTTTTATGTATATGCCATGGACTCTGCCGATTGCGATAAGCGATGTAACGG
>APFE030285832.1:9307-27636 GCA_000404065.3 Pinus taeda
ATATATATATATCATGTTATGACTATTAAGCTCATTAAGATAATCTCAAAATAAATAACATTGAATAAAATTGATTAGTAATTTAAATCTTGACATCTAAATTAAAATCATTGTAGTTTTTTAACATACATTGATTGTGCACTAAAAGACACTTTCTACAAGACAATATGACAACTAAAATTGCTATTTTGTGAAATTTTACTACTTGAATTTCTTAGTTGAAGGTCTTAAGATAAAAAGATTTATTGAAATACTTAGATAAACAAGTAATTTTAGGAAAGTGCATAAAATTAGAGAAACATATCATTAATTTTTTTAATTAAATTCAATATTAAATTGATGTACATGATATATTTACACCGTAAGGTGTTTCCCTTTGAAATCAACTTTCCTCTGGGGTTACATGTACAATTCTGAGCCTTTGATTTAATTGTTAGACGATTAAAATAATCTTACCCATCGAATTGATTAGACCGGTATGGTATAAAAATGAGATGCGACCCAGCAGATTGACCTCACCCTTGCCCTTGCTGGACGCTATGCTACTTCCTGGTGCTTCTCCGAACGGAGACCTCGCACTTGCCCTCGCTCGGTGATACTCTAAAGTGCTTCTCGGACTGGAAGGGAATTGATCATCTGAGATTAAATGACTAGCTCATTAAAATTCCAAGTGGAAGCTCATGAAATTGTTTGGCTGTCTAATGCACGTGCCTGTTCATTGTAATTCCGAGTGGGAGCTCATGAAATTGTTTGGTTGTCTGATGCATGTGCCTGTTCATTGTTTGGCTACCTGATTTGATTTTTGTTGCAGAATACATTTCTACCTTGTGCGTTTTCATTGTTTGGCTGTCTGATTTTATTGTTGGTGCAGAACGTGGTGAAGAACATAGACGTGACTAATTTTATATTTCGGATTGCTATGAACAATCAGGTATGCATACTACCACCTGGCGTAGAGATGACAATCAGGTATGCATAGAGCACTAGGAGTTTATTCATGGTTTAATGGATTTTCCTTATTAATTGTTTCAGATTCATCTTGTGGAAGATTGCAAGGATTTTAATTATTGGCATTGTAATAGATAGAATCTAGTTTGCTTCTAATTTCTATGATAGATGTAGCCCTAATTTGAAATCAGCTTACATTTGTAGGTTGTAAAAAGAGGATTAACCATGAGTAAGGGAAGACGAGGGTTATTATGTGTTTGTTTTAACCAAAGCGCATGATGAATGGAGAGGTTTGTTTCTTCGGATTGTCTACTACTATATCATACGTTGCCTAGTTTTAATTTGTTCTAGATACATGCTCTGTGAACTTATTTTTTCTTCTCTTGGAGGCAGAGGAGCTGTTTCCAGACAAATGGAGGAGATGAGGTGACATTCGATGCCGAAGGAGAGAGGATGAAAGAATCAGACCAGTCTTAAAGGTACAATGTTTTGGCCCTTTACGGATGACCCCACCTTTCCCGCCAGTGACCTCTCGTTGTCAATAAGGCTTCCCATTATCCTCGTCTTGGGGACCTCTCTCCCAGCAACGTCAGCCAATATCCACAATGGCAACGCAGCGTTTAATGATGTGAAATATGGTTCGACGACCTGTATACCACATGCTAAAGAATTAAATGCTTCATAACGAGGGTAGATAGGGCTTGGCACCAACAACCATACTCTCTTCGGCCTCTTGTACTGAAAACGTAGTCTCCGCTCCCATGACACTAGCCTCATCTAAGGTTTTAATAATCTAGGGCTTTAATATGAAAGAATTCCATTTTTGGAGGATTTTGCAAGGAAATACACTAGTGGAAATGGATCCTACAGAGAAGATAAGGATGGAAGACACCCCTGGTTTAATGTTTAAGACTTTCAGTGGCACGATGAGTGGTTTCGTTGGGGTATGTCTGAGGGTATGGTGGCCAGATGGTATGATGTGCCGAAGGTTGAAAGGAGCATTTCCCTTTCATGTTTGATCAAGACTATGCAACTTATGGGGAGTTATGGTCTCACATTTGCTGCAATCTGAGGGGTCTTTACATTGACCAATCACATGGTTGAGAAATTTCGAGAGAAGGACTTCTGGAATGGAGCCATGGGTGGCTTTGTTGTTGGCACCTCCATCTTGGGTTTGAGAGGTAGAGATTCTACCTATTCAAAAGCTCTATTTTTTCTGGGCAAAATTCTTCTAAATTCAATTATAGTGCTGATAATTAATTATTTATATTAGACAAAATGCTTACTTTCATCACTGTGTGGAAATTGAACCCATGGCTAATATGAATATATTACTATTTAATGTAGCCTTCTTACGAGATACAGTTCTAAAGATTCCTTTTGTTAGAAATCATGGGTGGGTATCTTTTCTATTATAATGTCTCCCCAGAGTTGTATCTGGCCCTGGTTGCTTGTCATGTTTTGCTTCGCCAGATGTACCCTGGCCTCGAGGGGCGAAACATGTCTCTAAGATTCAAATGTTAGTAGGAGCATGTAACACACCTCTTTCCTAACCAAACGTCCTTGTTGACACTTAATTTTTTAATTCGGTGTCTCAATACAATCAACTTTTTGAAGCACATGATGGGAACAACAATTTTATTTTCCTGTCGATCCTGTATGGGTGTGGGTTGTATTTTAAATCAAGTCTGACGATAGACATCTTCAGTTCAATTTTCTTTAGTTAAGTACTCCTACCAACTCAGCAATTTCATAAGGTGTTTCTCCAGCAACACCTTGAATTGGCAAAGAATACAAGGGTTGTCAACCTTGAAAAAAGCACTGGCATGCAATTCATGCTCCTTGCATCATATACTAGATTGAATTTTTTCAGTATGCAAAATGGTGGAAATGCTATAAACTCGAAGAAAAAGGAATTGCTTGAGAAGAGTGCAATGACTCATAAAATTTTTCTGATTGTTATTATGATGGTGGCTTTGTTGCCGACACCTCCATCTTGGGTTTGAGAGGTAGAGATTCTACCCATTTGAAAGCTCTATTTTTCTAGGAAAAATTCTTGTATTCCTTTTTGAAAAAATAAGTACAAGTAAAGTTAGCTTCATGTTCTCACCCATAATGATTGCCTGGTTTGTGACCAATGTCATGACAAGACTATATAATATTGTGAAATATTATCCTTGAGCATTCAAGGAATTCAACCCATATTATATATACTATTTCTTTCATGAATATCACAAACAAGGATGGGTGATGCTTGGAGGTGTAGTCTTGTATATAATAGATATTGATTATTCTCATGATGATATGTGCCTCATTTTATCATATAGTATACTTGGAACTATTTTCTAACTCAATTGATAAATCCATACCAATGATTTTCTCAAAAAAAATTCATAACTTCATCCCAATCATTTATGCTAAAGCTACACAAATAGAAACACTAAGATTAGTTGTTTGCTCTGACTGGATCTAGCTGTCGAGGCCACGTTTGCAGAATTGGGCCATTTGAACAGGAAACCAATCCAATTCCAAGCTATATGTCACGAATATTGAATATGGAAAAACACCTATAAAAGTATGCATCTTTCTTCTTATCTTTTCTACTTAACTGATGATGCTGATGTTGTTTTATCTTGTGGTTAGGTCTAACATTTGGCGTCCATCATCTACATTCCCACATTTTCTATACCTGCCAGCAAGGGTGATTCCAACAGTAAAATCTACCTCAAACTCACTCTTAATAATGTCAACATGGATCTTCTTCCCCTATTCCGGAGTTGTACTACCAGCACAGGCCTTGAAAATGGTGCCAAAGGTGAAGCTATTTGGCTTAAAAACACTCTCCTTCATTTGACCAAAAAAATTTAGGGCCTCATGGAATTACCCATTCTGTCAATATCCTGAAATTACAAAATTCCATGTAACTTCATCTAGCTTAAGCATTGCATTAATAGTTTCAGTGTTTGGTCATTACACCCATGTTTACCATAGCCACCTATCATTGCATTCTATGCAATTGCACAACATCTCTCCACCATTATTCATAACCTCGTTTTCTCTAGAAACAACAATACTCATGAAAACCCAAATTCCACAATACGAATTTTCCCAATACAGAACCCACAACTTAGTTCCAGAAGTTGCTACTGCCTAATGCCATAACAAATGTATACATTATTTGGCATTAACTACATTTTGCAATTTAGTATTTAAACATTAGCTGCTGATGAATCATGATAGTAATTGTTACTAAGCTTAAATAAATCTCTGACGAGCACTTGTATGGTGATTGGTTGGAGCACTGACTCCTACAATCAGGTCTGCCCATAAATGTATCTCAAAAAATCCTTTCATGTCAAACTGGTATGAATGTGGCACCTCAGCTCAATGCTCCATCACACATGTTGATTTTGTTCCAAATTATGATGCCTTTTTTATTCCTACAATGATGTCAGCTATGCAAGGAATTTAGTCAAGGAATAGTAACATGAGCCAAGGTAAGATGATACAAGAATGCGAAGTAGACACTATTAGCTTGCCTTCCATGAGTATATTGGGATAAAATCAAGTTTTCCAGTATGGTTTAGTTTATTTGAAGGAGGGATGCAGCTCCCTATCATAAACATGATATCATCTGTGAGTATAATGTGAATTATGGCATCCCACTTCCTGACATAATTTATGTTTTCGTATGTTAACCCATGCGGGCATTGTTGTACTCATCATTTTTTATCCTCTTACTACTGTTCCTTTTTCAAAATCTCAGTACAAGTAAAGTTAGCTTCATGTCTCAACCATAATGATTTCCTGGTTCGTGACCAACATCGTGATCAGACTATATAATATTGTGAAATATTATTTTGGAGCATTGAAGGCATTCAACCCATATTATATATATTATTACTTTCATGAATATCAGAAACAAGGACGGGTGATGCTTGGAGGTGTAGTCTTATGTGTAATAGGTATTGATTATTCTCATGATGATATGTGCCTCATTTTATCATATAGTATACTTGGAATTGTTTTCTAACTCAATTAATAAATCCATACCAATGATTTTCTCAAACAAAATTCATAAGTTCATCCCAATTATTTATTTTAAAGCTATACAAATAGAAACACTAACATTAGTTCTTTGTTCTGATTGGATCCAGGTGCAGAGGCCATGTTTGCAGACTTGGGCCATTTCAAAAGAAAATCAATCTAGGTCCAAGCTATGTCAAGGACATAATTATTATTATTTCATCATACCTGTGTGCTTCAACCTCAAGTTTTAGTACCATAATGAGAAAGTTGGGTTTTTTGGTGCAGCTTTCTTTTCTGTGTGTTGGTTTACCCATCTTTTCTTATCACATATACGGGACAAGCGACTTATTTGATAAAAAACCTAGAGGACATAGGCTATACATTCTACAAAGAAATACCACAACCTTTGTATTGGCTAATGTTCATTGTTGCCACTTTAGCAGCCATTGTAGCTAGTCAAGCATTGATTACAGCAACAATCTCAATCATAGATAGTCCATGGCTCTTAGTTGCTTCCCTTGAGTGAATATTGTGCATACCTCACAAAATTGCAAGGGTTAGATCTATTCACCTGAAGTTAACTATGTTCTCATGGTTATCTGCCTTGCAATTGTCGTAGGATTTCGGGATGGAACACAGTTTGGTAATGCATATGGTAAGAATATACAAATTTCTATCTGACAACCGAATTTGGTAGTTTTTATCAATTATTTTGAGTTTCCAAGGATAATTTTAGGTGTTTGGTGGTGCAAGGGTTGCAGTGGTGGGTGTCATGTTCATTACGATGTGCATAGTAACCTTGGTCATGCTTGTGGTTTGGAACATGCATGTTTTTCTTATACTACCCTTCACTCTATTTTTAGCTATCTTTGAAGGAGTTTATTTATCATATATATTGAAAAAGGTGCCACAGGGAGGTTGGTGTCCCTTCCTAATTGCAACAATTTTGTTCATGCTTGTGGTTTGGAACATGCATGTTTTTCTTATACCACCCTTCACTCTGTTTTTTGCTATCTTTGAAGGAGTTTATATATCATCTATATTGAATAAGGTGCCACAGGGTGGTTGGTGTCCCTTTGTCATTGCAACAAATTTTCTGACCATAATGTTCTCTTGGAAATAAGGAAGGTATAAAAAGTATAAATATTTAGCACAGAGAAAACTCAGCATAGAAGGTTTGAATGGATTGGTTGTCGGGGTGAATTCACTTGTACCAGGAATTCATTTCCTTTGCAGTGACCTTATTTCTGACTTACCACCGATTATTGAGCATTATGTAAAGAATGTGGGGTCTCTGCATGAAGTTCTTTTCATTGTCACGATAAGAATGGTTCCATTCAAGACAATACTTTTGTCAGAGAGATTTATGGTTGGAAAACTAGAGCCAAAATGTGTATATGAATGTGTAGCCCAATATGGTTACAAAGATGCCCCAAACATTGAAGGATCTGAATTTATCAACCAAGTTTTTGAAAGTGTAAAAGACTATCTCAAGCTTAGAGGAACTCATTCCTCCTCACACGACAGAAGTTATGCAAGCAGAAATACAGTGGAAGAAAGTAACTACTCTTAGATGAGGAATTGTAGTAGATTGAATTGACAAAGAATACAAGGTTTGTGTATGTTCTAGGAAAAATAACATTGAAGACTAATAAGAGCACTGGGCCTTTTGAAGGATTATTGATTGACAAGCTCTACAGGTTTCTCCAAAACAATTGTAGGTTGACTATGTCTCCTTACAATATACCGCCTGTGCATTTACTTCAAGTCAGAATGGTGCAAGAAATTTAGAGTTCGTTCACACAAAACTGTTAGAAGACAGTGAAATTATAAGCTTTTACTCATAATAAAGCTTTTAGGGCCTTAAAGTTCTTGATCACTTGAAAATAAGATATAATGTTGTATTATTGTTACTATTTTAATAGATGTATAAGATTTCAAAATGCAAATTTCTGTTGAGATCAGAAGAAATAAGCATTGAGCTTTTTACCATTTCTGCAATAAATCATGAATCATGTAGAGTGAATTGGTACATACATGTTTAATGTTTTTTGACTGGCAGAATGGGAAAAAATGATAATAGCTCATTACGTTTCAGTTTCAATCCTTCTTTTACAATAAGGCTCTTATCTTTTAATGAAATGCAGAGGCTGGTAAATTAAAATTTTCAAGAAATCCTAGGTAGAGTTTGTTAAGAGGGAATTTTAAATTTTAATAGTAACTCCTTTTTATCCTTTGTCCTCAGAAATTTTTACTGTTGCCACTTTAGTAGCCATTGTAGACAGTCAAGCATTGATTACAACAACATTCTAAATCATAAGACAGTCCATGGCTCTTAGTTTCTTCCCTCGAGTGAATATTGTGCATACGTCACAAAATTACGAGGGTTAGATCTATTCACCTGAAGTTAACTATGTTCTCATGGTTATCTACCTTGCAATTGTCATAGGATTCCATACAACCTTGAATATTGAATAGTGAGATATGACAGAATGAGATTAGATGTCCAAATAATAATAAATATGACTTGGAACTTAATCCTTGAAACTATTTTTTCCTCTCGTTGGCCCATTATCATCTCAGCATTGGCACGTTTGTGGCAGTTTACAGTGATGATGGCTCCTCTTCTGACTCTCACTTTGACCTCGTTATTTCTCTTCCTCAAACTTCCCAAGTCCTAGCTACTTCCACGAAACATTTTCTGGTGCAACACTACTACTGGAATGCTTTCCTCTAACTTACTTCATTGTCTAGGGTTTACGCTTCTAGATTTTCCCCCTTTTTGAGTCCACCCGGACCCCTTTTCCATCTTATTCTCTACTCTTCCTTTCTTTCCTTAACATAGATTTTAGACTGTTTCAGAGATGTTCTAGGCAATCAATCATTGTTCTTCCCAGTCCTGTTGACCTGTTTTGGTCATTTGAGCTCATTAAAAATTTTAGACTATTTCAGTGATGCTCTATGCACCTCCTTATTGCTGTTGTCAATCGTTGTTCTACTTCTTCCAAATCGATAGGTTTAATTAGTTTGACATTACTGAACTTGCTATCAATCTGTTTTTTCTTCTGGAGAAACAATGATCTCGATTGAAACTTCAGAATATTTGATCTATATTCTTTGATGTTTTAAAAGTATTTATGTTAATAATTACATATCATTTCCATATAAGATTTTATTTTCCCAACAGGCATTGATTCAACTAGTGAGGTCGACATAATGTTAAACCAACTACCTTACATCGATTCTTGCTAAAGTTTTTTGCATTCCTATAGCATAAGTTAAGGGGTGACACTACGTGCAATTACAGGGACTGGGCAGATAAATACCCCTCGGATCTGGCACCTAGGGAAAGGGAATCCTCTCTTTGCAGTGTAGTTACTTGGGGCATCTTTCTTTAAGCACTTAAAAAAAAACCTCTTTGGTATTCAAATGAAGTATTCAAGTAAAATTAATGACAATACACTAATCAAAAAAATTCCTAGATGCTTTCTCCCATGAGATGAATTTGTGAAAAAAAAATATGCATCTAATAGTAACTATGCAAATAACTCAATGATTGGAAAAAATGCCTTGCCTTCCACAATCCATCACTAGCCAAAATGAGAAGTTCTGTGGTTTCATCTATGGTCATGTCTTTCACATCAGGTTTTGAACTTAAATGTTGCTTCAGACTCTTGTCACCAAACGCACGAGCTACAGAAAGCTGACCATTAACTCGAGGTACATCTCCTAATATATCAAAAAATAACGCCATTAAGTATACAGTTTCTCCCTGTGACCATTCAAATGTTACTCTTGAGCTAGAACATTAAGATAGAATTATAAAGTTACAAATCAAAAAATTATTCAAGTATGTTCTCATTAAAATTAATCTCTGCATAGCATTTGTAGTGGTACCTGGTAGGAGTGTCACAAATCCACCCTTCCCGATGTTTTGGCGTTCAATACTTGGCTCATGATCAACAGTCAGCTGAATAGCAGGGTCGTTTTTACATATAACAACCCTAGAATCCCCTATATTTGCTACAAAGAGTTTTTTCCCATCAACTAAAATAGCAGTGACTGTTGTGGAGCCACCGGGCCCTAAATCCGCTACCTTTGCTAAAAATTTCCCATCAGTCTGGTTGTATGCATTCTTGATGGCACTTTCTGGGTCTGTCCAGAACTTCGGCTCCATTATTATCAGAGATAATTGTCAACATTAAAATACTTAATTAGTATTTTACACCATATAAAACTTTGAAAATAGCAAGTGAAAACTAATACAATAAATGGAAGATCAGCGGTAAAGCATTTTACTAGATGTGCATCAAAGTTAGAAATGTCATCTGATATATAATTTTTTCTAAGGAGTCATTTGAGAACCATCATATTTATATAAATGAAGGAAATTATCAAAAATGATAACGATTTGTCGCAAATGCAATTTTTGCAATAAGGAAGCACTATTGCTTTATGCCATGACGTAATGCTACTACTGGATGTTTTTTCTTTGGATAGGTGCAAGAGACACATGAACATATAAGTATAGGAAATATATGAACAGTTTAAGCTATTTGAAAAATAGTGGATTTACGCATGAAACATATTCAACTAGAAATATGATGGGGAAAAACAAGAAATTCATTATATGTAAGTAAAATGTTGGAGAATCTTCGCCTTTGAGGTTTGAGAAATGGACATGGTGATATATCACAACTAGAATTTTTTTTTTCATAGATGTAGATCATTGTTACAATTAACAATATATATCATATACCAAAGATAAAACAGAGGAAATTAAACCATGAAGTCGATGCAAGTAGAAACACCATAATAGAACCAATAGAGGAGAAAACGAAATTGTTTCACAAGTTACAATCAAGTTAGGAAATTGAGATAAATATATGCAATTTGGAAAATGGAAAAAAACTTTGAACCTGCTCTAATTTAATGTATGATTTTAATTTTTGATTGACTAGCGATAGCAAAACAATACATGTCACAATACAATCTACTATAAAATTTAAATAGATGTTGTTAAATTCACAGAGACCTTCCAAGTATTCCCTATGATTCATAGATGCTAAACCAGGTAGACCATCAGCATTGATTACAAGTATTCCCCATGATTCATAGATGGTAAACCAGGTAGACCATCAGCATTGATTATAGTGCATAACCCCAAAGGAATCGTAAGAGTTGAACTTGTGACATCCCATTTCTGAGAAGTTCAATGTCTAACTCCAAGGCCAATCAAGCCAACCCCAGGGCTCAAAAATAAGATAATAAAAAATATATGCATTTGGTAACAAGGTGTGATACCTATCATCCATCTCAGAAAGGATATAGGTTGGTAACAATTGAAATAGACTTACAAATTAGCTAATTTGGAGAGTTTCATTGTGGGCAAAATCAAGAATCTCATTCTAGATTACAATTTAAGTTTGGAATCAAACCCTACTCAACTAATGGAATGACTGAAATTTGCTAAACCCCTTTCCAGCACTAATTTAAATATGTAGACTATAGATCGGTACTACCGAGGCACTCCCTAGGTGACATTATCAAGCAGCACATCGGTATATACAGAGTGATTGATACAGATGTGGATGCTTCTTCTCCCTCCTCTACTTTTTATATCTATACCTAATGACAAGTAATGGGCAATTCCATAGTATGTTGTACCTGGTGTACTTTTGAGCCCCGTTTACCTCTCTTTTGGTCACCCACTGCTATTAATAAAACTAGTCTTATCTTATCTTTTGTCATCCATTAATAGGAAATGGTATTGTAATATAAAAACAATACTAAATAGCCAGGACTAACTCTCACCAATTTAGATCCTCATCTAGGAGGGAGCACTTAGTGTCTATACTTTCTTTTCTATATTTGAGGCCAATGTACATCGAGAAATTACACTATACAATACAAGTATTCAAGAGACATCTGCTATCAATTCCATCTGAGCAACGACAATCTCAGTTACATACCATGAACCACGTAATCCAAATGTACATCAAGAAATTAAACTGTACAAAACAACTATTCGAGCAACACCTCCCATCAGTTTCGTTTCAGTAAAAGCAATCTCAGTTATTTACCCTGAACCTCAAACTTTTGACGACATGGTTCATGATATACAACTGAGATTGTTGTTTGTTGAAATGGAATTAATGGAAGGTGTCACTTGAATACTTGTTTTGTACAGTGTAATTTTTTGAGGTACAATGGCCTCAATAGCCATTGGATTCTAGGCTTATTCTACATTACATCTTTAATATCTGAAGCAGGATCCAATTTTACCTATCTTTAATATCGGAAGAAGGACCCAGTGTTACCATAAGAATGGTTCCAGTCATGACAATACTCTTGTCGAAGAGATTTATGGTTGGAAAACTAGAGCCAAAAGGTGTATATAAATGTGTAGCCCAATATGGTTACAAAGATGCCCCAAACATTGAAGGCTCTGAATTTATCAACCAGGTTTTTGAAAGCATAAAAGAATATCTCAAGCTTAGAGGAACTCATTCCTCCTCACATGACAGAAGTTATGCAAGCAGAAATATAGTGGAAGAAAGTAACTACTCTTAGATGAGGAATTGTAGTAGATTAAATTGGCAGAGAATACAAGGTTTGTGTATGTTATAGGAAAAATCACATTGAAGACTAATAAGAGTGCTATGCCTTTTGAAGGATTATTGATTGACAAGATCTACAGGTTTCTCCAAAACAATTGCATGTTGACTCTGTCTCCCTACAATATACCTCCTGTGCATTTACTTCAAGTCAGAATGGTGCAAGAAATTTGGAGTTCGTTCACACAAAATAGTTAGAAGACAATGAAATTATAAGCTTTTACTCATAATAAAACTTTTAGGGGTGTAAATTTCCTGATCACTCAAAAATAAGATATAACTTTGTACTATTGTTACTATTTTAATAGATTTATAAGATTTCAAAATGCAAATTTCTGCTAAGATCAGAAGAAATGAGCATTGAGTTTTTTACCATTTCTGTAATAAATCATGAATCATGTAGAGTGAACTGGTACATACATGTTTAATGTTTTGTGACTGGTGGAATGGAAAAAAATGATAACAGCTCATTACTTTTAAGTTTTAATCCTTATTTTACAGTAAGGCTCTTATCTTTTGATGAAATGCAGAGGCTGGTAAATTGAAATTTTCAAAAATCCCAGGTAGAGTTTGTTAAGCGGGAATTTTAAATTTTAATAGTAACTCCTTTTTATCCTTTGTCCTCGAAAATTTGTACACTCTCGAGCTGTTTGGGGCTAAGTACCAGTTCATGTGTTACAGGCCCAAGCCACCAAACAACAATTTTACGATGTTGGGTCCCTTCACATTCTAAATCTAAGAAACCCCGTAGGAACAGCAAAATGAAAATGATAACTAGAAAATCACTCTTCTTGCCTAAGCCACCAAAAGGCACCAACCCTAGTAAGGCCTAAGGAGGACCAACGATAATTATAAGGATCCCATGCTTCCACTATACTCTCTATTGCTTTATGATCCAATATGTTTCTCATCCTACCTTTCCATTTTTTTTTAATGTGGATTCTTTACAGCCTAAGCCCCTGTAGCAATATTCAAAATGTGGCTAGAGTTGCTTTACAGTATCTGTAGATGACAGTATGCAAAATTGTTTTATTATTATTGTTTTGATTTAATGTTTCATTATGCATACTAAATCTTTTTTTCATATAAAACCAAATTATAAATGTTTACTCATTTACAAATACTACAACACATACCGCTTTTTCAGATTGATGTTTATGGGTAGTAGGCCAAAACTTTCCAAACACTTCAATTTCTTTTCTAAAATTTCAAAGATGCCCATTTGAAAAACCTTAAAATAATGTACAAAAACAAGTTCACATAAACAGCAACTACTACATGGATAATGGATAACCTCTACTTGACATTAACTATAACTCATTATCATCCACCCATGCTTTCAAGAATGTCCATTCACATGTTGCTATTATTCCACAAACTACTATTACTTACAAAATATCCATATTCAAAACACAAATAACTAATAGTTTCAAGTGTAACTCAATATCATCCACCCTTGCTTTCAACAATGTCCATTCACATGTCACTATTCTTCTACACACTATTAGTTACAAAATATCCATATTCAGCATACACACAACTAACAATTTCAATTGCAACTCATTATCATCCACCCATGCTTTCAACAATGCCCATTCACATGTCGCTATTCTTCCACACTATATGCCTTACGATGTTTCCTTTGCAACATCAGGTGTAAATTCTTGTTTAGTTCATTTTAAGTATTAAAGTGACTTGCATCATAGTAAGATTGTACTTATTTACTTAGTCTATGAAAGTGGAATTCAAAATTTTTATTTTGTAAAATTTTACTTCTTGAATGTTCTTAATTGAATGCAGTAAGTTAAGGAATTTACTGACACATTTGATAGACAACTAAATTTAGGAATTTTCATAAAATTATCTAAAAACATATCACAATTTTTTTTTGTATATTAAATTCCAATATATATGACTTATATCATGTTTTATGACTAAGATGTTGTAGATGACCTCCAAGAAATAAAATTTAGTAAAACAAGTTATTATTTGAATATTAGTAGTTGATGACATTTTTTAAAATTGAATTTAAAATGTATTTCAATCATATTTGTGTATTTTAATTGAACCATGAAAATATATTTTAGTTCATTTTAAGTATCAAAATTACTTGCATCATAGTATAAGATTTTACTTATTTTCTTAGTTTATTTCTTGAGAAGTCAAAATTGTTATCTTGTTAGCTATGTATGATAATAAAATATCCATATGAAAATATATACCAATTACATTATACATGTGAACATCCACAGACTAAAATAATAAGCATCTATAAACTAAAATAATGTTCATGCATCCATAAACTGCCCATGCATGAAAATATACAAACTGTGTACATCACATATGAATATGCCCTATGAAATGGGCATGAAAATATACAAACTATCTATGATCCACTTGACAAAGTATCACTTCTAGAACGATTTTGTGTGTTCCGTTGCACATAGTAGACGTCCATAATTTGGTACTGCAATATAAAACTTCAAATTCAAATTAATTAAAACATTATTTATACAAATATAAAAAAATATGGAAATAAATGTAGTTGAAATGTGCATTTAAATAGTCCCCTACCTGTGACTCAATCGAGTGAAAATGGTAGTCAAGTGGGATGGGGTTCTGATCAATCTGGGTTTGTTGGTCCCCTACTTGTGGCATAATGCCTCCATACCCAATATCCCACTCATGTGTCCACATAACTTCAACATCAACACCCCTCTACATCGGGGTCTATGTACATAATGACAAAGATTAATTATAATTAGTTTACAGATTAATTAGTATGCATAAATGTAACATAATAAAAAAAAAAAAAAAAAAATAAAAAAAAATTGAAGTCTTAGGAATAAAAAAAATCCACCTCAATTGTTAGTCCATGAGTGCTATAAGGTGTAGGTGGAGGTGGAGAAGACCGAGCCATGCAAACATGCACTAGAAGAGGCTCCTCTAGCTGTTCAACTACCCCATGACATGACCTCAGAAGCCCATATGTGTAGTAGGGTTGTCCATGCACGTTATCATGAAATTATTAATATAAATGCAATATGATACAAACTTATTAATATAAATAAAGTAAAATTTGGTGATAAGAGTCAAAAGTTTCATATATATGTACCTAGTTTGTGTCACATGGGTCATGTACCCTCCAAGCATCATGTATGGTATCACGACATGTATGTGCATATCAAAAACGTTGGTCATGACCTAGAATGTCTAGATATGAACCATCATGTAATGCAACTGGTCGGCCATGATGAAATGAAGGTGGTTTGCTCATCTATCCATGCAATGCGACATGTGCAATGGCCAATGTCCTTTACATGTTATTTGAAATGGTATCCCTAGTCCCAATGCCAAAATGTGACAACTACTCTAGCTCTTTTGATAATAACATGCTTCAATATGGTCGTGGAAACAATCGTGGAGGTGGTGCTACATGCGCAGGGTCCCTACAAGTCCCTACATATTCATAACTATGTCCCAAACCGGGCGCATAAAACATAGGTCCAGTGCTGGTGTAATCTAGCTTCATATGTAGCACGAACTGTGCCTATATATACTTTTCATACTAAATGGGGAACTATTCATGGTGGGGGAATTGGCCCCAAGATCCAAAGAATTGATCATAGACAAAAGGGATTACATCAACATTCTTAAAAAAATTAGCGGAATTGACCAACATGTCTAGCAAGACATTCTGATTTCAAACAACTCTCTATGGATATCAATATTCTTGGTGGAATCTTTCAATGACTTCCAAGTACGTGGGCCTCTTACCTCTAGCCTCCTAATCTTATGTATGGAATATAGGAGGTGGCTTTGTGGGCCTACCCTCTAGTATGTCTCGATTAACTTGTTGATACTATCTAGCATCAGAGACAAACTAGGCCTAGCAGGTGAACTAACAGAAATTTTATCCAGCTCTCGTGTGATCCATGTATGTTGGGCCTTAACAACCTTAACTATGATACTACCTATAACGTTGTTCCATGGAGAAATCGACGTTGTACTTTGATCTTTGCCTTCACCCTACTTAGGGTCTAGAAATCATAAACATGCACACACACACACACACACACACACACACACACAAATGTATATATAACAAAATATAAGCATAATAACATATATATTAAATTCAAATACATCACTTGAAGAAGATTTAAAAATTAAAGACAATTTCAAGACATAAGCACACAATTTTTAAAGAGGATTTAAAATGCGAGATGTATACATGTAACAGGTGAATAAGGTCCACTATCTATAACAAGATCATCAGCAGACTTAGAAACACTACCTATGACACTCTGACTTTTGTGAGAGTGAGGATCTATGAGTGGAACGAACACTCTAGTATGGCTTTGTGATCTAGAATGACCATGTATAACAGATCCTCCAACACTCTGATGGGCTACGATTGGGGGGTGTATGGGAGATGGCTTTGTAAGTTACATATAATACATATAAACTAATTCAAGAAAAAAATGTTGGCATAGAAAGAATGTTGACAAGAAAACCATTTACAAACTCAAGTAAAATAATTTAGGCTAAAGTCCTAAAATAAACAAAGTGTCTATTTTGATAAATTACCAACCAAAGTATTGAGTTCCATGTAAACACAATCGAAAAATGTGATCCTGAAAATGTAACATACACTCTTTCCCATTTATAAATAATTCATTTTAATCATAGAGTAGAAATATGTAAGTAAATGTAAAAAATTGAAATAAACCTATTTACAAAACTAATAAAACATGATGCCAACCAAATACTCCATAAGGCAAGTTCTTATAATGTTCGATTTTTACACGACATCAACCTGGTGCAAGCACATGAAAACAATGTTTGTGGTATGAGACACTACATAATGAAACAATATGGTACAAATTAGAAAAGAGTCAAAATACTTATATTTTTAAACTTTAAATGCACTTTTCATCATTGATTTAATGTGTGTAGCAATGATGCATTGTTGAATATATATAATATATATTATATATATATATATATATTATATTGTGTTGATGCATTATATAGTTATAAATAAAAAACATCGGAAGTGTAAGTTACAAAACCATTACGCAACTAATAATTTTTTTTGTTAAGCTTGGTCGAACCCTTCATTTTCTATTTATAATTGACGAATTTACACCACATAGGTAGGCTAGGTGGCCTCAACTTGCTCAATGGAAAACCAAGTCTACTGGCCACCTATCCTCGTTATAAGACATCCAAAAAGAGTAAAGTTTTAATATTTCTAGCCAAGCTAAGTATGTCTCTATTTCATAACAATAATCTATATGTCTATCTATCCATAAGCATGCATACTATAAAGTAAATTCTACCCACATATAATAACAAAAAGAAACTATATAAACTAACTATCCTTGCTGGCCTTCCGATGTCGATTCCACCGGTGTCAAATACTTGAGAGTTTCCCTAGGCATCTCAGACAATTCAATGATGCATGGGATATGTCTTTGAATTCTGTCCAGTCAGATATCCTGCTTGTGGAGTTGGAGCTGGATTCGCTGCAAATCATCTTTGTAGTTTGGCATGTCTTGGTGAGAGAGATCCATTCCCACTGAGATTTGTTCCATGGCTTTCCTCAACAGGTTTTTCATAAGCCAATAGAGGTATAAAGTCTATTTGAATTGCGTTATTCTTCTTCTCGTATTCCCAGGGTCCGAGACTAATGTCCTCCAATTCCCTCTCTCCTCCTCTGTTTCACTACTCTGCTTGATTTTTTCCTCTCATTCTTCTAACAAATTTTGAATTCCTTCATCTATTCCCTCCTAATATGCCTCAATAGCTTCACTAATGAGGTGCTTGACTTACTTCCTTCCTCTACCGGGCTCCCACGTGCTCGTGTCTTTAGCCTTTTCTGGCTCTCGACCTCGCCTTCTATGACCTTTTCCTCTAGCTAGACAAGCCATCTCAGTACTGTGCAGTACTTGTTCACACGAAATAGGTGTTATCCTCTAGATTTGGATCATTTTACAGTCTTTCTTTGAATTCTTAGTGTTGTCATTCTCTCTCTTCCTTATCTTAACCCAAGTACTCATAGAGTAGGGGGCAAGGTGGTTGGTGGCCCAGTCATGAGCCATGGTTGGGCTCCATCTCCCTTTAAGTCTCTCACTCATCCCTCTCCGATACATCACATACCCAGTAATGTTGACAGGCCTCTTCCAAGTCCACGCATGTATCCCTTTCATCAACCCAACAATTCTTCTACAGTGGTATGCCATCTCGTTCCCCTATGCCCAGTAAGCCAACATCATGCCTTTTCCCTTGTCATACCTTTCCTCCCCCCCAAGGAATCCTAACAGGTTTCTCAGCGTGACTACTACTTCCAATTTCCCCGGTCTTCCCGAGGTTTCATCCATTGAACCACCCACCATCCCCATAGTTTTACTGCTCTTTGTTACCCATATCTTCTACCACAAACCTGCCACCTACCATCCCCGACATTCGGCCTCTCTCGATCCACACCTGTTATAGATATTTTTGTGCACTTCAACCCCAATCATAAATGTCCATAAACTGAGCGTTCCTAAGTCCCTAAAAGTGTTGCTTCACTACCTAAAGGAACAAGATCAGCTGATTACATCATCTCCCAGAAGTTCTCCACTGAAAACTGCTCATAAATGGTCAAAACTGGACCATACTGAAAGCTCAATGCAGAGGGTGCGATGCATATCACCTTCCCAGTGTACAAAGTGCGATGCATACTGA